>JAMSGN010000140.1:14401-60451 GCA_030462905.1 Jamesozyma gamospora
AAAAAATTGAAAAAAAAAAAAAAAGCATGAAACATAACGCAAAAGACGATTTTAATAACACGAAAGTTGTAGTTTGGGTAACTATATATCTGCAAAAAAATTCGATTTTGATGGCCAAGAAAATATCAGTAGCGCATATACAGTACGATTTTGAAAATTGTATTCAAGAATCTGTTGAGGAAAAGACTAATAAATATGAATTTTTTGTAAATGTGGATAAGTCATTGGAAAACATTGTTGAATATAAAGTAAAGTGTGCAAATAACCACTTTGATGCAGGAAACGGAAATTTTTTTAAAAAGTTGAATTCTAGAAAATATCAATCAAAGTTAGGCGGGAAGAATTACAATTTTAGAACAATTTTCAAAGATTGGACTTACACTGGAAAGACGATTAACTGGACCACCATAGATATCACAAATACATTTAAATCAAGATGTATTTTAGGTGACTCCGAAGGCACAATAAGGGTATACAATGATCTTTTCGAAATGGAGAGAGAGTTTCCACAGGCGCATTCCAGTGATATAACTTCTCTGAATTTTTTTCCTAGTGGGCAAGTAATCTTATCGGCATCAACTGACATGCAATTAAAGATATGGTCTCTTGCAGACGGTTCAAATCCAAGAAATTTTCTGGGACATACATCGAAGATCACTGGAACAAGATTAATTGGTAAAGGAAGAAATTTTCTTTCATCATCTACCGATGGTACCTTACGTCTTTGGGAATGTGGTTCAGGTATGAATATCCATACATTTACGAGGAAAGAAAACCCAGCTGATGGAATTACTGCTGTGGAACTAATTTGTGATAGTAATCGGGACACCGATAATAGAAAAACTAACAACCTAGAGTTTGAAACACAAGGTAAAAAAGCAATTGCTGGACATTTGTCTGGTGTTATTACAATTCACGATATTTTTACAAAACAAGAACAACTACAACTACCAAGTATATTTTCATCTTCGTGTAACACAATGGCATTTGGGCCTAACCATAAAAATCATGTGTACGCTGGTTATGACAATGGAGCGTTATCGTTGTGGGACTTGCGATTCCCAAGCGAAACTATCGATACAGTATTTATAAACGAAGGAACTCCTATTAATCATATATATAACAATGGAGACAAATTATATATATCATCAGGTTTCGACACTAGTCTTGAATTAGATATAAATCAGAAGTCGGGTGTTTTGGACGGAATTCATCCCACATTTCTTGTTTCCAATGACACCCAAATATCTCAATACAAAGTTCATGAGAAAACTGATGGAAAAAAGGTGCTTGTTTCGATTGGTGATTGGGGTTTTTGTGCCGAATACAACATTTGAAGTATATGTATATATTCTTACGTATATGTATGTATTACTTTGAATCACTTTTCAACAATTTAATCAAACGCCTAGAAAATAAAAAGCGTTTCGGCAAGTAAAATTCTTTTTTGAGAAATTATATGTTTTAATATGCCAAAATTCCAAAGAAGTAAAGGCAGAACACCATCATTTTACAAATGCCGGACCTGCTGGATTTGAATAGAAATGAAATTGATAAAAATGAAGATGAGATCTTGAATATGTTTTTCGATGAAAGTTTTGTCCCGCAAGCATTCGTGGATATTCTATTAACCAATACTAAAAATGAAGGAATGGGTCAACTTCAACATATAGCATCGACATTATTGACCAGATTGGACTTCTACACCAAAAATTTGACCACTGAATTAGAGGAATCCATTGGAAAGCTTGAAAAACTAGCAGACACACTACCTGGCACTTGGGCCTTGAATACAACCGAAGAATACGAAAACCATGAGGAAAATGAGGGCGCTAGTAATAACTCATATAATAACTCTAATTTGACAGGCGCCTCTAAACTGGAGTATTATCTAGACACGTTGGGAAATGCTGTTAGGGCCATTGGTAGTGATGTTCAAAAAATTGAACTTCAATTAACAGATCTAAATACCAAATACCAAGATGGCTCGGATGTGATAGGAAATATTCAGAAATTGGAACTTACTAAAAAAAGATTAAACAACATACTTAATCATTTTTTAAAGCTAAAAACAATTTTAAGTATATCAAGTTCGGGTGAGGAATTTGTAGTCGGCACTTCAGAGGATAAAGTATACTCTCTAGATGATTTCAATGTTTCTCTTCACAGTTTGGGTGAAACAATTGGAGATACGTTGGAGGATTTGGGCCGAAAGGAAACTGCTAGTGAAAGGAACACCGAGATACTTGAAAAAATTGATTATCTTATCAATTTAACACCTTTGTTTAAAGGTTTAAATTTATTCTATGAAACTTACTCGAACTTTTCAGAGAATATACGTCAAAGACGTCAAGAGTATTTAAGAACCAAAGATATTGACAATGATTTTAAAGAAAAGCTGTGATTGTAAATAGAATTTTGTTTTTTTCGCCCTAAATATTAAAAATAAAATAAAAAATATTAAAATACGTTTTCTTAAAATATTAGTTTATAAAATTTCATTATGAATATAATATATAATTTACTGATACATGCGATATTAAAATCATTCTAAATGATGCTACTTAAAAAAATGCACTTCTATCAGAATCTTCAGGTTCACTTTCGGGAAGCAATAGCGTTTCTTCATCCACAGGATGGTGTCTTTCTTGTATTTTCCTTAAAAATTGGAATTCGAGGTAATATCTCAATTTTGTAAATAGTTTTGTAGGGAAAAACCTTGTCGCAACCTTATCTGGACAAATTCTGATCAATGCACCCATAGGCAATGATAAAATACCACATAATATAGATATTGTCCACATTTTCTTTGTTTGTGGGGCAATAGAAAACGCTGTTCCACCATAAAACATAATCAAAACTTGAAATCCACCAATTAAAATCATAATTGCCAAGAAGTAATAGTTTCTAAAGAGATCTTGAAAGAAATTGATATTAGCTGCAGTAATTCTTTTCCTCCATGACTTGATATTATCACCTTCGTCTAACTTTCTAGAAACAATTAAGGTAAAAAATTGTAACCAAACAAACGTATTGAATGTCATCGCATTTAATTGTTGTTGCTCAAAACCTGACAACTCTGTCTTTTCCGGAAAGAAAATCTTTTGACCATGAAAATGTAAAATAAACGTTATAACTAATTGTAAAGCAGATTGACCTAAAATCATTTTCCAGGTAGATGGTGCAATAAGAGGCGTACTACGACCTTTTGGCTTTCTATCCATTATGTTAGAATCTGGCTTATCAGTGGCTAATGCTAATGCAGCCAGTGTATCCATTATTAAGTTTACCCATAGTAGTTGAACCGCTGTTAGTACGGAGGTTTCACTCTCAGAAACAACGGAGGAAACAAATGTCAAGATTACTGCTGTAATATTAACAATTAACTGAAATTGAATAAACTTTTTAATTGATACAGAAACACATCTTCCCCATCTAATGGCATTAACAATTGCTGAAAAATCATCTGTCATTAAAATAATATCGGACGCTTCTCTAGCAACTTCAGTCCCAGAAATACCCATTGAAAACCCGACATCTGCCAACTTCAAAGCCGGTGCATCATTTGTACCATCACCAGTTACAGCAACAACATCACCCATTCCTTTTAGAGTTCCAACTAATAGTCTTTTATCTTCTGGTGATGATCTTGCTAAAACTTTTAGTTTTGGTAAAATACGAACACGCTCGCTTTTACTCAATTTACGAAATTCTGGACCTTCCATTGCACATTCTGGATCTTTGAGTGTTTTTTCATTCAGTATATCACAATTTTTTGCAATTGCTTTAGCTGTAAGAATATTATCACCTGTAACCATTCGGACAGTTACACCAGCTTTTTGACATTGCTTAACAGATTTTCTTACACCTTCACGTAAAGGATCTTGAATTCCTACTATACCATCTAGTACTAAAGAGTTGTCCCTTTTATCTTTCATATCACTAAGCAATAATTCGGGAGATGCGGCATCTAAACTAGAATTTCCATCGTCATTATCACTATCAACAAATTCTTTTGGTGGCCATTTCTCACAATTTTCAAAGTCTCTGTGGGCAAAAGAAATTGCTCTTAGTGCTCTAACTGCCATATATTTTATTTCGGTGCTAATTTCATTAAAAACTCTATCATCTATTTTGATTAAATTATCATTGGAATCTCTTTTATACTTGCATCTTGAAGAAACAATTTCTGCAGCACCTTTAATGTAAAATCTATATGAATTCTTTTGATTTAATTTTACAACTATACCTGCCCATTTGCGAGAACTCTCAAATGGAATGACTTGTACAATTTCAGATAAATCGAAATATTCATCAAAATTTTTACGATATTCTGGTAAAAGACCAAATTCCAAACCTAAAGACTTTCTTGCCATGTTTAATAGTGCAGTTTCAGTCTTTGAACCAATATACGGTTCTTGTTTGCCTTTTGTAATATTTTTAATTAACTCAACATTTGATTGATTATTACCTTCAATTTTGTTATTATTCATTTCCGCACTATCCAAATTCGGATCATATTCTTTATTTTCAAAAGCTGTTGAATTTAATACAATATTAGCGTAAATATCTTGTTTCAAACTTTCAGAGCAATAATTTTCCGAATCATTTAAAATTTCATTAGAAGTTGGGTAATATTGACCATCTTTGTCAATGGAATCTTTATTTTCATTAAATTTAGAATTACCAATTAATCCACAAGCAACACTCATAATATTTTCAGTTAAAGTACCTGTCTTATCGGAACAAATTGCCGTTGCAGAACCCATAGTTTCGCAAGCTCTTAATACTCTTACTAGATTACCATCTTTACTCATTCTTGTAGTTGCAAAAGCCAATGCTAAAGTAACAGCTAAAGGTAAACCTTCAGGTACGGCAACGACTATAATAGTCACGGATGTAATAAAAATATTCATAAACTTATTACCTTTTTGTGCTGGATCTAAATCATGAAATCTACCCTTTGGTGCCATAACATAAAATAAAAACCTAATAAAAAGAACTAAAAACAAAATCATGGCTGAAAGACAACCATATACTGAAATACTATCAGTCAACTGACTTAATCTTTCTTGTAGGGGGGTAACTTCTGATTCTTCTTTTAAGGACATCATAGTTCTTCCGTGGATGGAATTAACACCAACAGCGGTTACAACAGCTTTACCTAATCCTGATAATAATCTAGATCCTGAAATTAACATACAATCTGGAATTTTATCACCATTGTCTGTTTTATAACCAATATCTAATAATTTACTATTTGCTTCAGTATTGTTACTATTTAATTTATCGAAAATTTTTAAACTTGTTTCTAGATCTGATTTTTTAATTGTATTTGATTCACCTGTAATTGATGATTCATCAGCCTCACAATTACCTTTAATTAAAATTGAATCAGCTGGTACAACATCACCAGTTTGTAAATTAATAACGTCACCAACTAATAAATCATGAATTGAAATTAAAATCTCTTGATCATCCCTAATCACAATAATATCTCTATTTTCTTTTTTTTTATTTAATCTTGAAAATTGTAGTTCTTTTTGATAATCATTTAAGGCACCAACAAATACAACAACAATGACAGCAATCATAATGGCAACACCTTCAATCCAATCAACTTGTTGAATTTTATGGCCTTCCGGATCATATTGTGGTGGTTCAAAGATTAATTCGTACATACCCAAAACGAATGATACAATTGCTGCACCAGTTAATAATAACATTGTTTTATCATTAAACGCTTCCCAAATTAATTGTAAAAAAGTTTTTGGAATTCTTTCAGGGATTCTATTATCACCATAAATTTTAAATCTAGGTGAAGTATGATAATCTTTATAAATTGAAGTTGAGATACCGTCTATAGAATCAGTCTGTAAATATTTGTATAAATTTTTAATGTCATTTTTAAATAATTGTTTAAATTTGACTAAGGATTTTGGACTATGAAGTTCCGATAGTTGATCAGGGTTTAATGGAAATTTAATATTTCCTGTTTTACTTGATTTTTTTAACCTTTTTGATATTTTAGATTTTTTCACTGGAGTATTGTTATCTTGAATACTACTATAATTTGTATTAGGAGACATTGTCTAATGTAAGAAAAAAAAACAATCTTCTTATCTTGATTACTCAAAAGACCAAGTAATGTTACAGAAACCAACGAGTTCTAGAATCAATAACGGTATATGAGTTTTTATTTTCAAAAACGACTAAACTTTTCTTTTATTTTGTTATTTTTTTTTTGATTTCTTGTATATAAATTAAAAATTTTGACGTTAGTCCTTATATAAAAAGTATATATTATGTGGATAGAAATTTTGTTACAGAATGCCAATAAACAAGGCTTGGCTCAACCAAGCATTCATTACCTTAAACGGATATTAATGATTTTAATATTTTTTCTCGGCTAAAAAATGTTCACACAAAAGTCGTTGCGAGTGGCTTGTGCGTGATTTTCCTGGGAGCTCGCCAATAAAAATCATCAGGGCTGATAAAATGCCCGGGTTTGAACCCTAGGGTCTTCGCGTATATTTAATAGGTTACCAACAAATAATTACTAGTATATATATTCTCATCCTTCAATTCTTACCAGTACCGAAAAATTCATGAAATTTAGTCAAGACAAATCTGTATTGAACATCTCCTTTGTCTAATCTTGTTAAACCTTCATGTATACCTGTTTCACTAATTGGGATTTCTTCAACCCATGGTTTAAAGCCATGATCAGAAGCTAATTGTAATAATTCAATAGCCTCATTTCTTGCACCTAAGATAGATGAACCGATTGAAGAACCATTTGAACAAAATGATATTGGAGCTAAATCGAATTTTTCATCTTTTTCTGGTAAACCAACTGAAATAAATTTTCTATCAACTTTTAAACAAGGAATTAAACTATTTAAATCTAATGCACTCGTTGATGAAGCACAATTTAAAATCAAATCAAAATGATCCCAATATTTTTTGGCCCAATCTTTATCTTCGCCTGTTGCAACGAAATTATGAGCCCCCATTTTTAATGCATCATCTTTTTTCTTTGAAGATCTAGAAAATGCAGTAACTTCACAACCTAAAGCTTTCGCAATCATAATTGCCATATGACCTAAACCACCAATACCGATAATTGCTACTTGTGGATCTTTAATATTTTCAACATTTCTTTTAATTGGAGAATAAACTGTTAAACCACCACACATTAATGGTGCAACGAATTTTGATTCTAATTTATCTGGAATTTTAAAGCAAAAATGTTCATGAGCTCTAACATGAGAAGCATAACCACCTTGACTAACATAACCATCATTATAACGACGACAATATGTTGTAACACTTTCTGGACAATATTGTTCATTATTAGATTTACAACGTGAACAGTTTAAACATGAAAATGCTTGTGCACCTAAACCAACACGATCACCTACTTTATGTAAAGTAACATTTGAACCAATTGAAACTACACGACCGACAATTTCGTGACCAACAACTTGTGATTTTGGTCCATAAGATGATGAAAGACAATTCAATGGTAAATCTGACCATTTATTCTTTAAACTGAAAAGTTCAGAAGCACAAATACCACAATTTTCAATTTCAATATCAATATCATTATTACCAAAATTTTTTGGTTCATATGAAGTTAATTTTGGATTTGACCAATCTTTTGGATCTGTAATAGCAAAACCTTTGAATTCAATTGGATAATTAACGGTTGTAATTGATGACATTTTAATATTTTTTATAACAATTTGGTTTTTACGGTATTAGTTTAAGAATAAAATTGGTGTAATTACAAAAAAAAATCCAGTAAATAAGTTGTATTTTTTTTTTTTTGACAATCAATTTATATGTAATTAATTTTCTCGATATAAATTTTTATGAAAGACTCCCAAGAATAAAAGAGAAGAAATTTCAGAATGATCATTAAATTAAACAAAAAATGTTTACAGAAGAAGCAAAAATATGCGAAATTGTTATATTCAGGACATTTGTTACGATATTTTGAAATTTTTTTGAAGATCTGAAAAGTTTCATTTGATAAGCAACAATAAACGGCATTAAGGTAACGGAACCGATATCCCTTTTTGGATAATTCCGAAATTTGTTAAGATATGAAGAAAACGAACCAACATGTTTTTAAATTCGAAATTCATAAAAATCAATGCAACTCTAAAAGCACTAAACTAAAATATTAATTGAAAAAAAATAAAACAAATGCATTCTTTCAAACTTGTAAATAATTAATTATTTTTGAAGAATGATATATTATTCAAAGGCAAATTCTTCATTTTTCAAGAAAAGCAATTTTTTTTTACGTTTTTTGTTGTTTTTTTAGCATCAAAACTTAAAATAAAGTTTTACAAGCAGAAAATAAATACAAAAGTCATATAAACACTTTTAAAATAGCAAAGAAGACAAAAAAAAAGAATAGGGGAGAATTCTTTTGAAGAATTCTTATATTGAATTATTGATTTTTGTTTTCTTTCAAGAAGAAAAGAAAAGGTTGTATGTCTTATATCCTAATGAAGATATTAATTAATAAATATTTTTATTTGCAAAATTCTTCTTAGTTTCTTGTATATTCTGATTAAAAAAATTGCGGTTATTATTTTTACTGTTGAGAGACAAGAAACCATTAATAGGAAAGTACTTCCCCCTCCTCTTGGAGTCGCTTTAATTTTTTGTGAATTTTCATTAATAATCTTTTATATCAAGAACATGCGTAAAAAAAATAACGAGTGCAGGAAATTCAAAATCTTAATTAAGTTTATAATCCATGGAATAAAAAAAAGATAATGAATGAATTTGAAATTGTCAAATTTTCTGATAAATGTATGTGTACGCTGTGATTTCTAATCATTTTTGTAGAATCTTCTGAAAAAAAAAAAAAATGAAATGCATGGGAATTTGTTCTTGCATTGTCAATCTATCGTTATACTTTCAGATTTTAAGTAATATGATTCGTTGAAAACATTAAAGTATTATCGTTATCGATCTTGTTTTTCGTACGTTTATCGTTTGGATATGAATGGCACTACAGTGACAAAACGTATGAATTCGCCTTTGTGCTAAGGCGATGAGACCCGAAAGCGATGCACGAACGCCGTAGCCACAAACTATCGAATTGAAATGAAAATTGTGATTTTCGTTTGTTTGAAGAAAGCAAGACAAAACGTGTAGCCGGACCAAGAAATTGAATTAACCGAGCGTTTTCATATCGACGTCATTCGTAAATAAGTAAATTCTCTCGGTTCACGCGGGCAATTAAGTGACTCGTTCGGGAATCGGATGTATTCCAGTGGCCCGAAAAAGTAATATGCAAATAAAAAAAGTAATGCGCTGTTGTTTGGGTTTTTCCCAATACGGCGGCATGTGTTTTTCCGATACGGTGGGGTATGGGTGCGTGAATTTAAAAACCCGTTTCAAAACGTGCGCTGTTATTACTTTTGCACCTAATTGTTCCGAACGCGCTCGATAACAAAAGCACTGCGATATTTTGGAAATTCGAAGCAGTGTCCTGCATATCTTTCTGTGTAAAGTTGAAATTTCAAAACATGTGTCTTGACAAGAATAATACTCAATTAGCAATTCCAACTGAAAGGAAACACTGGCATAAACAAAAAAATCTCGTCAATTTTTTGTTGTTGTTTTTTTTTTCATTCAATTAATTTACTCGTTCCTATCCGAATCGATTTAATTTCATAATCACACAGAAACTTATGCGTATCTCATGATAACCATTACTATTTTCCTTCGTTTTATCCTCTTCGGTACACATCTTATTCAATGTAAACAAATTCAACGACAAAAAAGAAAAATTTTTCTTCTTGTATTATCTCTATCTTATTAACAAATATCACTCGTTCTTTCGACCAATTCAGATTTATCATATATAAACTCTCAACTCTTTTCTCATTCTTGTACAAAATGTATATTCTCTCCTACACAATTTATTTATTTCTTTTTTTTATTTAAAGTCCTTAAGCAAGACATTGATCTTTTTCTTCCAAATAATATTACTATAAACTTTTTTTTTCTATCTTTTATTGTACATTCAATACCAAGATTTAATTAATTGAATAATTTTTAATTACTAATATTTTTTATTTCAATAAAAAAAAAAAACCACCAAACTTAACCAAAGAAAAGTTTAGAAAAATTTTATAGTAACTTAGTTCTATATTAGAAAAAAAAAATCAATACTTAAATAAATTTTAATTTAAAATAAAAATGTCCGCCTCTGAACAATCCTCAGTTGCCGCACAAGAAAAACCTCCAAAGGTCCTTCCACCATCTTCTGATGATGATTCTGATGAAGATGAAGACATTGACGCTTTAATCGAAGAATTACAATCTAATGCTGGTGCCGATGATGCTGAATCAGAAGATGTCCAAGTTGCTGCTGGTGAAGCTCGTGTTGTCCCAGAAGAAATGTTACAAACTGATCCATCATATGGTTTAACTTCTGAAGAAGTTATTCACAGAAGAAAGAAGTTCGGTTTAAATCAAATGGCTGAAGAAAATGAATCTTTAATCATTAAATTTTTAATGTTTTTCATTGGTCCAATTCAATTCGTTATGGAAGCTGCTGCTATTTTAGCTGCTGGTTTATCCGATTGGGTTGATTTCGGTGTTATTTGTGGTTTATTAATGTTAAATGCTGGTGTTGGTTTCGTTCAAGAATTCCAAGCTGGTTCTATTGTTGAAGAATTAAAGAAAACTTTAGCTAACTCTGCTATTGTTATTAGAGATGGTGAATTAGTTGAAGTTCCAGCCAATGAAGTTGTTCCAGGTGATATCTTACAATTAGAAGATGGTGTTATTATTCCAGCCGATGGTAGAATTGTTACTGAAGATTGTTTCGTTCAAATCGATCAATCTGCTATTACTGGTGAATCTTTAGCTGTCGACAAACATTACGGTGATCAAACTTTCTCTTCTTCTACTGTTAAGAGAGGTGAAGCTTTTATGGTTATTACTGCTACTGGTGACAACACTTTCGTTGGTAGAGCTGCTGCTTTAGTTAACAAAGCTGCTGGTGGTCAAGGTCATTTCACTGAAGTCTTAAACGGTATTGGTACTATTTTATTAGTCTTGGTTATTATCACTTTATTAGTTGTCTGGACTGCTTGTTTCTACAGAACTGACGGTATTGTTAGAATCTTAAGATACACTTTAGGTATTACTATTATTGGTGTCCCAGTTGGTTTACCAGCTGTTGTTACTACTACTATGGCTGTTGGTGCTGCTTACTTAGCTAAGAAGCAAGCTATTGTTCAAAAATTATCTGCTATTGAATCTTTAGCCGGTGTTGAAATTTTATGTTCCGATAAAACTGGTACTTTAACCAAGAACAAGTTATCCTTACACGAACCATACACTGTTGAAGGTGTTTCTCCAGATGATTTAATGTTAACTGCTTGTTTAGCTGCTTCCAGAAAGAAGAAGGGTTTAGATGCTATCGATAAGGCTTTCTTAAAGTCCTTAGCCCAATACCCAGTTGCTAAGAATGCTTTAACTAAGTACAAGGTTTTAGAATTCCATCCATTCGATCCAGTCTCTAAGAAAGTTACCGCTGTTGTTGAATCTCCAGAAGGTGAAAGAATTGTTTGTGTCAAAGGTGCTCCATTATTCGTCTTAAAGACTGTCGAAGAAGATCACCCAATTCCAGAAGATGTCCATGAAAACTACGAAAACAAGGTTGCTGAATTAGCCTCAAGAGGTTTCAGAGCTTTAGGTGTTGCAAGAAAGAGAGGTGAAGGTCACTGGGAAATCTTAGGTGTTATGCCATGTATGGATCCTCCAAGAGATGATACTGCTGAAACTGTTGCTGAAGCCAGAAGATTAGGTTTAAGAGTTAAGATGTTAACTGGTGATGCCGTTGGTATTGCTAAGGAAACTTGTAGACAATTAGGTTTAGGTACTAACATTTACAACGCCGAAAGATTAGGTTTAGGTGGTGGTGGTGATATGCCAGGTTCTGAATTAGCTGATTTCGTTGAAAATGCCGATGGTTTTGCTGAAGTTTTCCCACAACACAAATATAGAGTTGTTGAAATCTTACAACAAAGAGGTTACTTAGTTGCTATGACCGGTGATGGTGTTAATGATGCTCCTTCCTTAAAGAAGGCTGATACTGGTATTGCTGTCGAAGGTGCTACTGATGCTGCTAGATCTGCTGCTGATATTGTTTTCTTAGCTCCAGGTTTATCTGCTATTATTGATGCTTTAAAGACTTCTAGACAAATTTTCCACAGAATGTACGCCTACGTTGTTTACCGTATTGCTTTATCTTTACATTTAGAAATCTTCTTAGGTTTATGGATTGCTATCTTAAATCAATCTTTAAACATTGATTTAATTGTTTTCATTGCTATTTTCGCTGATGTTGCTACTTTAGCTATTGCTTACGATAATGCTCCTTTCTCTCAAAAACCAGTCAAATGGGATTTACCAAGATTATGGGGTATGTCTGTTATTTTAGGTGTTATTTTAGCTGTTGGTTCTTGGATTACTTTAACTACCATGTTCTTACCAAAGGGTGGTATTATTCAAAACTTCGGTTCTATTGATGGTGTTATGTTCTTACAAATTTCCTTAACTGAAAATTGGTTAATTTTCATTACTAGAGCTGTTGGTCCATTCTGGTCTTCTATTCCATCATGGCAATTAGCTGGTGCCGTCTTTGGTGTCGATATTATTGCTACTATGTTCACTTTATTCGGTTGGTGGTCTCAAAACTGGACTGACATTGTTTCTGTCGTCCGTGTTTGGATCTGGTCCATTGGTATTTTCTGTGTCTTAGGTGGTGCTTACTATGAAATGTCTGAATCTGAATCCTTTGACAGATTAATGAACGGTAAACCATTAAAGGAAGAAAAATCTACTAGATCTGTTGAAGATTTCCTTGCTGCTATGAGCAGAGTTTCCACTCAACATGAAAAAGAAAATTAATCCATTTATTAATACCGATTTTTTTTTTATTTTCATTTTAATTTAATCTTAATCAGATTTAATTTTCTATTATTAATCATTATTTTTTTTTATTCATTGTATGAGATTTGATACACTTTTAAAATACAGATTCATTATTCAAGTTTTTTTTTCTTCTGAAATTTGCTGTTAATTTCAAATATTAATTTATACTTTGCTCTTATTCCAATTACACACACACACACACACACACACTTTGGTTTAGGTTATTGTATTTTTCAATTTTTAATTTTTGGTTTTAATATCATTTTTCGAAAAAATTTAATTTGTTTTCTGGATTTTCTAATAGCGACACAATCATTTATTACAAAGGAAAAAAAAAGCACAATTACTGCACAACATTTTTCATTTTATCATAGTTAATTTTAATTTTTAATTTTTATATAATTTCGCACGTTTACACACACACACACACACATACATATAGTAATTTATTCATTTAATATTTATTTCTCTAATTTTCCTTTATATGTAACTATTAAGCTAAAAAATTTGGGATTAATAGATTATTATCACCACCGAAAAAGTTATTCGTGTCACATTCAACGGTTTGGGAATTTTTTTTCTTGTGATGATCTGCCAACTTTCGGCGCATTAGGATTCACCCAAAAAAAAAAAAAAAAAAACCCGACAAGCGAAGACTTGAGGCAAAATTTCACAAGAAATAAAAAGTTTCATCAGAAATATAAATTAGAATCAAAGATTATTAAGCTACCATTTCGAATTAAATTACATTAGTTTGGTATAACAAGATAACTTTTATTGTTTTTCTGTTTTCCTTTTTTCTCATATTTGTACATTATTATTTTCTGTATTTTAGCCGTGAACATTTATTGTCTTCTGACCTTGTTGTTTATTCCATCCTAAAGTTTATTATCCTATATCTGTAAATTAAAAAAAAAAATAACAACTATTCACAAAGACTTTAGTTTTTTCTGTATATTAAGTTTCATTTTGTACACTATTTTATAAACAAATCATATCATATTAGCCTCAAAATAAAATTCAGTTCTTTTGAAATTTTCCCTCTAAAATTAATTAAAAACAACTTCAATAGTTTATTAGCCATGTCTTCCGATTCAGTCTCTAAGCATAAAGTTGTTCAGAGCTCAGAAGTAGACCCGGTGGTCACAGAAACTATTAATGCAGCTTTAGAACAGTTAAATTTAGATGTTATCGATAAGCCAACTACTGATGGCAAAATTGAGAAAGATATCAAAATCCCAAGTTTTCCTAACGAAAACACCAATACTGGTCTACAAAATCAAATGTTTTCAAGTCAACCCCAAATGATGGGAATGGGATTTGTTCCGTATTCTCAAATGTTACATATGCCTCACCAACCTAGCTTCTATCCAGCACCAGAGTTTCAAGATTCACAAGTGCAAATGGGTGGCTCTGGTACTCCAATTATGTTTACTAATAATGCTGGAATTACTGCTTTCCCAAATCCAACAGGTGTTCCATCTTCAATTGCTAATGGTCCCGGTTTTATTCCAGAGCAACCAGCTAATTTGGATCTAGCCCAACAGAAAGATAAAATTATTTTAAATTCAAAGAATCCATTGTGGACTGGTACCAACCAACCTCCACCTCAACTTAATACCACTATTGTCGATGAATCATCTGCTATTGATGATACTTTACCACATGTTCATCCTAATTTAGCTACAATTGCAAGTAGAAGACAAACTTTTCATACTATCTCTAGTACTGATTTATTGGATAGATCTAATGGTATAGTAGCTAACGGTTCACATGACAATCCCGTAACATCATCCACCAATAGTTTAGGTGTTATTTCTTCTGTCGGTGCCAAAACAAGAACAAAGTCCACATCCGTTCAAAAATCTGATCGTGATACATTGTTTGCTACGCCATCTAATAATGAATTAGCTGCTGGAAAGTCCAAAAAAGTTATTGAAAATGAAGAATATAAGTTGAAGGACATTAATAATCCGCAAACATATGCTGCTGCATATCCTTATGGTGGTCCATTATTACAACATTCTCATGTATTGTCTGATAACCATCCACACTATGGCATGCATTCTCCT
This sequence comes from Jamesozyma gamospora, assembly GCA_030462905.1. Lineage (NCBI taxonomy): Eukaryota > Fungi > Ascomycota > Saccharomycetes > Saccharomycetales > Saccharomycetaceae > Jamesozyma > Jamesozyma gamospora. The sequence goes on from JAMSGN010000140.1 coordinate 29,452, forward strand.
TTTCCAGGTACTTATGATTTTGCAACTCCATTTCAATCTTTTTCACCCGTATTAGGAGGACCACCACCGTTACCTGGTCAAACTCAAATGAGACATATTCCTCCATCTCCTATCCAGGTGATCCCAAATGGCACTGATCCAGTTGCTCCTCACTCAGGAGCCAGCACTGTTGGAAAAAGTAAAGATGACACTTCTAGTAATATGCCATTACCAATGCTTCAACCATTTCCCATGATGCAACAACCCCACGGTAGTCCACCACCATGGTTATACAATCCCCCATTTAATGGTATGATGCCACCTCCTCAACATCCTCAATCTCCAATTGGAATAATCAATAACAATAACAACAACAATAATAATCCTAACTCCAGACGTAATCACCATAATAGAAATGGTAAGAATAAACATGGTAAGAATGGTTATCAAAACAATAATTACAATCATCAAGATACTCATAGAAAAATCGAAGAAATTTCTCGTTACGCAGATGCTACTTTAGATCAATTTATTGGTAATATCTATTCTCTTTGTAAGGATCAACATGGTTGTCGTTTTTTGCAAAAACAACTTGATATTTTAGGCCCTCAAGCTGCAGATATTATCTTTGAGGAAACTAAACACCATACAATTGAATTAATGACCGATTCCTTTGGTAACTATCTTATCCAAAAATTGATCGAGAAGATAACCGTTGAACAAAGGACAGTTTTGATTAAAGTTGCTTCTCAAAGTTTTGTAGAAATTTCTTTAGATCCACATGGTACAAGAGCTTTACAAAAATTAATTGATTGCATTGATACTGATGAAGAAACTCAAATTGTTGTTGACTCTTTAAGAAACTCAGTTATCGAATTAAGCAAAGATTTGAATGGGAATCATGTTATTCAAGAATGTTTACAAAAATTACAACCCAAATATTTTCAATTCATTTTTGATGCTACCTGTAATAATTGTATTGATATTGCGACTCATAGACATGGTTGTTGTGTTTTACAACGTTGTTTAGATCATGGTACTAAAAAACAATGCGAAAAGTTATGCGCCAAGCTTTTAACTTATATCGATAAATTGACTTTGGACCCCTTTGGTAATTATGTGGTCCAATACATTATAAGCAAAGAAGCAGACAGGGGTGAATTTGATCATACTCACAAAATTGTTCATTTATTAAAACCAAAGATTATTGAGCTTTCTATTCATAAATTTGGTTCTAACGTTGTTGAAAAATTATTAAGAACTCCTGTAGTTGCAGAGACCATGATCATGGAATTATTAAATAACAAGGGAGAATCAGATATTTCTGTATTGTTGAATGATAGTTATGGTAATTATGTTTTACAGACTGCTTTAGATGTTTCCCACCGCCAAAATGAGTACATATACAAGAAATTATCTAGTTTAGTTTTTCCACTTTTGGTTGGCCCAATAAGAAATACTCCACATGGTAAGAGAATTATTGGTATGTTAGATTTGGAAAATTAGTTTGTTTTCCGGCTTTCTCGTTTGAGAAAATGTTTAATCATCAACCGTGTTTTGTTTTTTTTTTGAACCGGTCATCTTATTCTTTATGTAACATATATGTCGAATTGTAGATTAATAAATAAAATATAACAAAAAAAGGTAATTGGACTAATTTTATTAGTTAATGTATTATTTAAATTGTTTTTTTTTTTTTCTATAAACACGAAAGTTATGTAGTTTTATTGTACATACGCCTTAGTTAAAAGGAGCTCCATCTGGATATAAATCACTCCATAAAAGATTATATACATCATTTATATTACTATTCACAAAATCATCCAAAGTACCCAAATTGTAACTCGGATTGCTCAGAATATCTTCATTTAGAATATTATTTGAACTCTTGTTGAAAGGATCAACAAAATCTAAATTTTCATGTGGAGCATCATTAATTTTCATTCCTGAGAGTGGTAAAACATCTGAAGTGTTTCCATTAGATATATTATCACCGGGAATATTTTTTGGCGATAACAAATTTTGAAGATTTCCATTTTGAAAATTTTCATTTTCTATATTCTTATGAAACTTCTTCTTTATATCATCAGAACGTGAAACGTCCGTGGATAACTGTGGTTTGCCATCTGGATTTTCATTCAAATTATTATTTCTTTCGAATGAAACAGAAGAAAAATTATCTTTTGAAAGTGAATTTTTACTGTTTTGCTCATGTAGACAATGTCCCTTTTCATGTTGGACATTGGCAAAACGTGATTCAAGCATATTACTTATTCGAATGTGAAAACCTGATTTCTGAACAGGCATTAATAAATATTTGAAACAAAACGAATTAGCATCCATACTATCGTCAAACGATCTTAACAAATCTGGACGCTGAACTTCAAACCATTCTCTTATGGTTTTTAAGGTCATGTTATGGTAAAAATTAAATTTAGCGATCAAGATACGAGCAGCAATAGCTAGAAAAGAAATTCCTCTCATGTAATCTTTGTACAAAGCACTTTTCTTTAGTTGCGGAAACGATTCATTTTGGTTTATTATATGAACGCATCTATATCTATTAAGAGCCATAACTAACATACTCATATCTTCTAAGGAAAGCAAATCTTTTGCAAAACTTTCTTTGGAGATAATTAAAGCACATGCACAACGATAATAAGTGGAGAACCTTCCAAACACGTAACCATTACTGTATTTAAGAAAATTATTCATTCTTTTCCAGGCGTGATAAATCTTTTCAAGTGCTTTTTTAACAAAACCATCTGTTTCACTATCGATGGATACGCGGGGTGATAATCTAACTTCCAAATTATCCATTGCTGAGTAAAAAATACAAATACTAAATTCATAAAATAGAACAAAGTTTTTTATTGAATGTTTTTGAGTAATCGTATAAGTATTTTTGGTGTATGGATCATCTAATATATCAAATAACTTCGACAGTTGTGATCTTACAGCCTCCAATTTAGATTCGATTAAAGTGAAATGTCTAACTAATTTTGCAAAAAGTCTTCCTTTTACTAAAGGAGAACCAGCAGAATTCCTTATCGAAGTATAACGTTCATTAAACAAAATTTCACGCTGAAAATAACTTAAAATTTGCATTATTGCTAAGTTACCATATTCTACCAAATCAATAATATCTAGGGAATCAAGGTAAGTAGATTTTTTCAATGATGATACATTATCAATAAAAGTTTTATTATCAAGAAATCCAATTTTTCTAAAAGTTTCAGGTAATAAACAATTCATTGATTCATCACTAATTATGGAAGTTGAACCTTTAATAGTTGCAGAGAATTTTTCAAAAAAATAAATTTTCCACCATATATTTCGTTTTCTTTCAGCTGTAACTTCATCTAAACCAACATAAAATTCCCAACGAGACAAACCTAATTTTAAAGAACGTGTTAAAGTAAAAATCATCATACTATATGCACCGTGATAATTTAAAGCCCATAATTGACTTTCCATTAATTTTGTTAAAACACCTAAATATTCTAAACTCTTTTCAAATTGAAGAATATTATGACTAGATGCATTAAAAAAATAATTAGATAATGGTATAATAACTTGTTCTTGTTCCATAAAACATAAAAAAGTTTTTATTTCTTCTGGAGTGAAAACTTTTTTACAATTACTATTATCATCTAATAGACACATATTAGTGAAAAATGAATCAAATTGAATTTTATGTTCATCAAAGATGTTAGCTAATAGTTTTAACATTTCATAATTATCATTCATGGTATTTAATAACTTTTGAGTTGAAACTTGAGTAATTTGTTCAAAGAATGGTTGAGGAAGTCTATTAATTAAAATTGATACATGAGATCCTAGATCTGAGTCAGAACTTTTTGGTACAAGAGGACTATTAGGTTGAATTAAATTTCTTGTTAATAAATAATTACCTAATGGATTAGTAGCAGAATCATTATTTTCTTTAATATGTACAAAATACATGTCAAAAAATCTTAAAATTAAATATAAAGTTTTTTTAAATTCTGTTTGAATGCCACATCTTTTAATATAATCTTGGCAACTATATCCAATACCATGAAATGAAAAAATTTGAATTGGTGAGTAAAGACCAAATAATTCATCAATTAAAGGTAAATTTGGATAACGATTTGACGAATTATAGGAGGATTCTGATGAATCTGACCAAATAGCAAATCTTGCAAGATATGTTATATCTGTATATTTATTTTTTAAAAGTCTAGTTTCTACTGATTTTTTATCTGTTGATTCAATACTGTTAAATTTTTTCATATCAATCTTTGCATTCCAATTATCAATTAATTTAGATATTTGTGAATCTAAATTGTCTATAGTTTTTAATATGCTTTCATCTTGTATTGAAATTTTTTTTAATTGATTTAATGCTGATTGTAAATTACTAATTTTGGATTGAAAATCGTTATCATCTGCATATAAACCATTTTTTCCATTAATTGAGTCAATGTTACTTTTTTCATCAGCGATGATTTTTTCATTTATCTCTTGGCGGTTTGGACATTCATCAATTTTAAATGATAAAGGGATTCTTTGTTTTATATTTGTTGTATTTGATTTATTAGAATTGGAAATATCATTAATTATATTATTTCCAGATGGTTTTAGTAAAAAACTACTAGACCCAGGAAGAGTATTTTCACTCGCCATACCATTTAAAATAGTATTTGATAACGACTTTTTAGGTCTACCTCTTCTTGATGACTCTGTACTTCTTGAATAAATACACGGACAATCATAACCAACACAAGTAGAACATGGTTGCTGTCCAGTACATTTTAATTTTCTTTTTCTACAATTATCACATGCCTTTCTTACTTTGTGTCTAAATTTTTCAATTTTATTGACGGTTAAATCTTTACGTGCCATATTGTTATGATACGATTACTTGCAAATCTATAGAACTCATAAAAAAAAACTGGTACTAATGGCTATTTTAATATCAAATAAAAATATAACCTGTTTAATATATAGTAACTGCCTTCTATAGTTTCGATGAAGTTGAATAATTAAAGTTAGACATTGTATGACTGATTGAATATTTCAATGTAGATCCAAAGAAAATAAAGCCTTGTGTGGCAGTATTTTTTCAGCCCTAGGGTTTACAAAACAGGAAAATCAGGGCTTTTTGTGTTTAAAAATATTTTTCCATTTGAAAAGTAGGGCACCGACGTTTTTTTTTTAGAAACCCTAGTTGGAACGCCGGAATTTTTTTAAAATGCCGCTTTTCGTTTAAACCTCGAGAAAATTAACATGCTTCCAAATCTCGTCGCTTGTTTTTTTTCTTCCACTGAATTACATAAAGTCTATATAAGAATATGCAAGAAGTTTAAAAATTTCAGATTTTACATGTTTAAAACATTTTAAAGAAAAAAAAACAATCATTTCCCCACAAAGAACGAAAAATAATAATTGTTTAGTCTTTTATATCATTTTTTTTTCTTTTTTACAGTCATGGCAAAAGTTAAAAGGGTTAATAATGCCAAACAAAATGATAGCGGTGACAAATCAACTGCTACTTCATTCTTGCCTCAAGGTAAATATTTAAAACCTGAAGAAATCGAATATGAATTTGGTGGTACTTTAGGTGTCATTGGTATGGTTGTTGGTTTCCCATTATTAATGTATTATATGTGGATTTGTGCAGAATTTTTTAATGGTCAAATTGCTTTACCAACAAAAGATCAAACTTGGTTAGAATTCATTAATCAATTATATCAAATTATTTTAAATCATGCTATACCAACTAGATATACATGGACAATTTTTTTAACATTTTGGATTTTTCAAATTATCTTTTATTATACATTACCAGGTATTTGGACAAAAGGTCAACCACTAACTCATTTGAAAAATAAACAATTACCATATTATTGTAATGCAATGTGGACTTTATATGTTAGTACATTTTTAATTTTGATTTTACATTTTACTGGTATTTTCAAATTATATACTATTCTTGATTTATTTGGTGAAATTATGACGTGTGCAATTATTTCAGGTTTCGTATTTTCTATTGTCTTATATTTATGGACATTATTCATAAGTGGTGATTATCATAGAATGACAGGTAACCATTTATATGATTTTTTCATGGGTGCACCATTAAATCCAAGATGGGGTATTCTTGATTTAAAAATGTTTTTTGAAGTTAGATTACCATGGTTTACTCTTTATTTTATTACTTTAGGTGCATGTTTAAAACAATATGAAGTTTATGGTTATGTTACACCACAATTGGGTGTTGTTATGTTAGCACATTGGTTATATGCAAATGCATGTGCCAAAGGTGAAGAATTAATTGTTCCAACTTGGGATATGGCATATGAAAAATTTGGTTTTATGTTAATCTTTTGGAATATTGCTGGTGTTCCATATACTTATTGTCATTGCACATTATATTTATATTACCATAAACCATCCGAATATCAATGGTCAACAAGATACAATACAAGTTTATATGTTATATTATTATGTGCATATTATTTCTTTGATACAGCAAATGCACAAAAGAATTCATTTAGAAAACAAATGTCTGGTGATAAAACTGTTAGAAAGACTTTCCCATTTTTACCATATCAAATTTTAAAGAACCCAAAATATATGGTAACATCAAATGGATCATATTTATTAATTGATGGATGGTATAAATTAGCAAGAAAGATTCATTATACTGCAGATTGGACGCAATCTTTAATTTGGGCTTTATCATGTGGATTCAATTCACCATTCCCATGGTTTTTCCCAATTTTTTTCTTTGTTGTATTAGTACATAGATCAATTAGAGATCAAAATAAATGTAAAAGGAAATATGGTAAAGATTGGGATAAATATTTAAAACATTGTCCATATTTATTCATTCCATATGTTTTTTAAGAAATGTTAATTTATATCATGTTAATAATAAAGAAAAAATGAAAAAAATTAAATAAATAAATAATATATATTTATATGTCTATATATATAAATTTATTTATAATTGAAAATAATTTTTTTTTTTTGTTTTGTTTTGTTTTGTTCTGTTTCGTTTTGTTTAAATTATTTAATAGTAACATTTATCTTTAATCTTGTTCAGCTATAGAAACTAATCTTTCCTCAATTTCATCGGGTGTTAAAGTGAAAAATTTATCTTTTAAAGCTACACCAATTTCTAAATCTTTTTTATTAAATTCTGTACCTAAGGAATCAATTAAATGAGTTATAGCAAATTCAACAACTTTTTCCCATGATTCTTCATTTAAATAATCAAATTTCTGTTTTTTAAAATAATTTTCTAAATTTGTTGTTATTTCTTGTTGTTTTGGACCAGTTGCAGTTGCTTTATAACCAACATAATAACCTGCAGGATCTGTTTTATAAATCGATGGACCTTGTTCTTCGTCAACAGAGATAAAGGTAAGTATAACACCTAAAGGTCTCATATAAGCTCTTTGAGTATAAACTTGAGAAATATTAGCCATTCTCTTAGCTAATACATCACAAGGCATATCATAACCATATTTATAACGAAATTCTGCGGCTTCAGATTTTGCTCTTAAAGCAGCATTTCTTGCATCTGGAATTGGACCATTAGCTACCATACCAATATGATTAGAAATTTTAAATATATAAGATACAGTTGAAGGATCTAATAATTTATCTGGAACTTTTTTTTGATTTATTACTACTGTACAATCTTTACCTCTAATGGCCAATGAGTTAATATTAGTTTGATTTGTAGCCTTGAAAGCATACTCTACTTGAAATAAACGACCTTCTGGAGAAAAAATGGTAATGTGTCTATCGTAACCAGCAGCAAAAGCAGCAGCAGCACCTGACATGACTGATGTATATTAATAGAAAATGATTTGTGTTAGTGTTAATTGTATACTGATCTTCCTTACAAGGTTCAAAAGTTCCCTAAACAAAATGCCATTTTTAACCGGTTACACTTTTGGTGGCAAAAATGAATATCGAGAAAGCAAAACTAAGAATGACAAAAAACATACCCGGCCGTCATCAAAAATGTCCCGTTTGAAGTGACAAAATTCAGCGCGGGGAAATTGAAACGGCGGCGGCAAAAGAAAGATATAAAAAACAAAAGGGAAGAGAAGACAGTACCATCGGGACAAAAAAAAACTCTGTCTTACCATTCTGATTGTCAATAATGACTTCTGATACTCTCGATTTACGTTCCCAATTAAGTTTTTACAAATATTACCATAGCAATAAGGCTAATGTCCTGATTCATTCTGTGTTCATCCCTGTCATTCTGTACACGAGTTGCTGCATCCTATCAAGGGTGGTCATCTTTAAAGGTATAACTGTGACCCATTGTTTCACATTAGCCTTTGGTTTATTTTATTGTTTTCTTTACCTTCCTACAGGTATACTTGCCAGTTTCATTTTACTATTATTTAATCTTTCTATCGATAGAAAGTGGGTCCAATTAACATTAAATCAAAGTATTACATTGTTTACTATTGGTTGGATTTGTCAATTCATTGGTCATGGTTTCTTCGAACGTAAAAAACCTGCTTTATTCGATAATTTATTACAAAGTCTTGTCTTAGCACCATATTTTATATTATTCGAATTATTATTTCTTCTAGGTTTTATGCCGGATTTAAAATTACAATTAGAAGATGATGTACAATTATTAATTCAATCAAGAAACAATTGATCTATTTAAAAATTATTTTATATGTTTATGTTAGCAAATGGTTTTTAGTACTTATATTTTCATATCATTGCGAATTATTGATTCTTTTTTTTTTTTCGTGCTATAATGAATTTTGAAAATTACAAGATTCCTTATATATGGTATTTATTCTTTTTAAAACACAATAAAATCAAAAAAAAAAAAATGACTAATGAAAAATCAAAGACAATTTTTTATTCGACTTTAACTATTACATCCTTAATAACATCTACATATACACTTTATAAAGTTTATAAGTCATATCAAAAGACTACAACATTGCCAAATCCAAAAGATGGTATAGAACAACTTATAGGTAATACTCCTATGTTAAAGATTAGATCATTATCTAAATTAACTGGTTGTAATATTTATGCAAAATTAGAACTTTGTAACCCAGCAGGTTCTGCAAAAGATAGAGTAGCTTTAAATATTATTCAAACTGCTGAATCAAAAGGTCTTTTAATTAGAGGTAAACCTGGTTGGGTATTTGAAGGTACTAGTGGTTCAACAGGTATCTCTATTGCAATGATTTGTAATGCTTTAGGTTATAAATCTCATATTTCTTTACCTGATGATACTTCTTTAGAAAAATTAGCTTTATTAGAAAGTCTTGGTGCTATTGTCAATCCCGTTAAACCGGCAAGTATTGTTGACCCAAATCAATACGTTAATGCTTCTAAAAATGAATGTGATAAAATTTTAAAAAAAGGGGAAATGGGTATCTTTGCTGATCAATTTGAAAATGAAGCAAATTGGAAAGTTCATTTTGAAACAACAGGTCCAGAAATTTTTGAACAAATGAATGGTAAAATTGATTCATTTGTGGCAGGTTGTGGTACTGGTGGTACTATTACAGGTGTCTCAAAATATTTAAAAACAGTTAGAAATTTAAAGTCATGTCATGTTATCCTTAGTGATCCACAAGGCTCAGGTTTTTATAATAGAATTAATTATGGTGTTATGTATGATACTGTTGAAAAAGAAGGTACTAGAAGAAGACATCAAGTTGATACTATTGTTGAAGGTATTGGTTTAAATAGAATCACAAAAAATTTTAAACATGGTGAAAAATATATAGATGAATCAATTAGAGTTACCGATAATCAAGCATTAAAGATGGCTAAATTTTTATCTGTTAATGACGGTTTATTTATTGGTAGTAGTACTGCAATTAATGCAATTTCTGCTGTATCAATTGCCGAAAGGTTACCAAAAAATTCAAATATTGTTATTATAGCTTGTGATAGTGGATCAAGACATTTAAGTAAATTTTGGAAAATGGCAAAAGATATAGATAGTAATATTACACTAGATCAAGTTTTAACTCCATAATAATTTGTTAAATAAATATATATATAATTATATCCCTACTAAAATGTGACTTTTTTCTAATCATCACCAAGAACACTAAAATGTTGAATAATATCAAAATCAACTGAATCTGAAATTTCTAAAATGACTTCCCATGGAACATTAATTTTCCATCTTGTTTTAATACTTAAATAATCTAAATTTTTACCTGCGGTTGATGTAATTAATTTTAATGAATGTAATTCGGACAAATTTTGGAAAAGTTCTGTATTTGATTTAAAAAATTGATCATCTAATAATGACGATAAAGAGCCAGTATTATTATCATTAAAATTTTGATTAAAATCTATTGGAAAAATTGATTGAAAAATTGCAAGTAATCTTTCAATTGTAAATACAGAAGGTTGTAATAATCTTGAGTTAATAACTTTTTTTTTACGACGACCATATGAACTTCTCGTAGTCTTAAGATGTGATCTTTTTGAAAAGATTTTACAATCATATTTTGGTTCCAAATATGAAGCAAAATATGCAGAAATTAATAAAAATTTTGAAATTATTGATAATTCATAAGTTTGTTCTTGAGTTTTTGATTCCAATTCATTATCTGCACTAAATGTATCATCTGTTGTAGTAAATAATGTAATTGATTTCTTATATAACGCAGCTGGATCGAATACATTGTTTAAATCAATATTTTTAATATAATTTAACCATTTTAAATCAATTAAATCATTTAATGAATTTAAATCATTCCCCGTATAAAGATGAAATGATTGAACAATTAATTGAATGAAATTATAAACTATATTTATACTTTGTACTTTTGATATTTGTTGATCTAAATTTTGTAAAATAACTTGATATTTTGGAGTTGATGTAAGATCATCAACTCTCACTACTTTTAAGATATCTATAATTTGATTTTGTGTATATCTTGGAAAAATAATTGTAGGTATTCCAAAAGTTGAATATCTTTCCAAAAAATCGATTCCTTTAACCACGTAAATAATCTTTAATGATCCTGAAAGAATTAATTCATTTAATTTTAAAAACTTTAGAAATAATTGAGCATCAAGATCTTGTAATGAGTCGAACCCATCAAGAATCAAATAAAAAGTAGGCATGTCATAATGTGAAAACGTCTCATTAAGATGATTTATAAGATGATACGGTTCTTCGACTTCCAATGGATCTAATTCTTCAAAATTGATATCTGGAAACCTGACCTTCATAGTACGTTGTGAAACCCTTGAAATGGCCTGAATTAAAGGTTTCCATGAAACCAATTCAATGGGTCTCAATGTAGCATGGATCAATTCTGAATCAGCCTGTAGAAGTTGCGTTAACGTTAGTGTTTTCCCAGTTGCTGAGGCTCCTTGAAGCACTACATTTGGCGGTGTTAACGAGGCATCAGTATTGATATAGGCGGCAAGCGTCTCAGCTTGCTGAGTTCTAAAGAGTGGAAATAGCTGGCCCATGAGGGTTTTTGTTCGTATTACCAGGGTTGTTGATTATTTAAACATTTGGCATCTTTTGAATTGTCATTTTCATATTGGCAAATTACGGGTTTCCCAAAGAGGAAGCGATGCGCGTTTCGCGGTTTGTTACAAAACGGCTTTCCACATCGGGAAGCATTCCCGCTTTGTTTCAGAAAACTCCAAAAACTCGATTATATATATGTGATACAAATGTGTTGAAGTTGTTGATCCTTATGTAAAAGTCTACATTTTGATTTAAGCTATTAAGAGCTCATGCGCTAGCACACCAACTATATTCTTTCACTATGCTTGCTAACTCCATCAGTTCAATATTTTTGTTGCTGGAGGTGGTCTTATTCATACCATCTGTAGTGGCCATACCATACAATGTTTCTACTCTCGCAACAACCACTACAAATCAACAAGAATTTTCCTACAGTTCGTTGACATCCAGTCTTACAACAGAAACAACCAGTGTGAATGAATATACTGAATCTTCCGCTTCCGCTTCCGCTTCTGAAACCCAACAAAATGATTATAATACTTATTCCAGTTCTTCCAACAAATGGAGCTCCGAAATTTACTTCTCATCATCTTCATATGGTAACGTCCCAACATTGTCTTCTACAACTGTTACTAAAGAAACTTCTTCAACAGATACCCAATTTTACAGTCCTAGTGATTCAGCTATTGAATCTTCTTTTACATCCAATAGCTTTGTATCCAATACTATCGAATCTTCAACAAGTTCTGCTCAGTACTATAATACCTTTGATGTTTCTTCTACTAGTTCGTCTTCTCAAAACACTATTTCCAATGAAAATACGGTGATATCAAGCGATGTTTCAACACCAAGCGATGTTTCAAGTTCAGTTTATGACGCAGTTACGACAGCAACAACTTCATCATCTTTTATTGCTTCTTCTGTGACTACAAATGAAGTGTCGACACAAGAATTTAGTAGTGCCATAAGTTCATCAATTTCAGCAACAGAATCGAGTTTTGAACCCTCATCAGTAATTAGTGACGTCGATAAAGTTGATTCTTCATCAACTTCAACATTTCAATCCTCAGATGCTGAATCCATTTTACAAACATCTTCCAGTTCTGCTGATACTAGTAGTATTTCAAATACTTTTACTTCAACCAATATTCTTTCTTCAATTTATTCTTACTTACCATCAACAAGTGTATCATCAGAACAATCATTTCTGGTTACTTCTTTAGCTAGTGCAACAACAACTTCAAAAGATGATGTTAATACAGAAACTACTTCTTCTGATTTGTTTCTCTACACCTCAAATTCTGTTGAATTATCTCAACCTTCAATTGGTGGTTCAACAAGTTCTTTATCTGAAGCATCTACTGAAGCTATTATTGTAAGTTCTTCATCTGAAGCATCCACTGAAGCTATCACTGTAAGCTCTTCATCTGAATTATCTTTTGCCCCAACTGATTCATCCACACTATCTTCAGTGATTTTCAGTGGATCAAGTGTAACCCCATCAAGTTCAAGTTATAGTAACCTCGCCGAAATTACTACCGTAAGTTCTTCATCTGAAGTGTCTGTTTCAGCAACCGATTCTCCTGAATCGTCTCCGTATTCCATCAGTTCATCTAGTGCCCCTTTATCGAGTTCAGATGATAATACATATACAACAATCACCACTGTAAGTTTACCATCAGATTTCTTTGTTTCTACAACAGATTCATCAGGACCATCTTCTGTTGCATTCAGTGCATCAAGTTCAAGTTATAGTAACCTTGCTGAAATTACCATTGCAAGTTCATCTTCTGATTTATTGGCTTCAACTGTAAGTTCAGCTGATGTGTCCCCTTCCTTGATTAGTTCATCAAGTGTTTTTTCATCAACTACAGATGACAATACATATACAACAATTACCACTGTGAGTTTACCATCAGATTTCTTTGTTTCTACAACAGACTCATCAAAATCATCTTTTGTCACCTCCAGTGCATCAAGTTCAAGTGATAGTCAATTTGTTGAATTTACCGCTGCAAGTTCTTCACCTGAAGTGTCTGTTCTTACAACAGATTCATCTGAATTGTCTTCAGCCACATCTAGTGTATCAAGTGTTTCTTCATTAAGTTCAAGTGATAGTACATTAGTTGGAATAACCACCAAAAGTTCATTATCCACGTTATCTGTTTCTACAACAGGTTCAACTGAGCCATCTTCATTTTCCATTAGTTCCTCAAGTGTTACTTCATCAAGTTCAAGTTCTAGAGACTTGGTTGGAATCAATACTGTGAGCTCTTCATCTGGGTTATCTGTTTCTTCCGCATATCCTTCTGAATCATCTTCAGGCATATTCAGTGTGTCAAGTGCTATTTCATCAAGCTCGGGCGGTAAAACATTAATTGCAATCACCACTGGAAGCCCTTCATCTATATCTGTTTCTACAACAGACTTAGCTCCATCATCTACATCATCTGTGTCTACAACAGATTTAATTTCATCATCTACAGTATCTGCTTTTACAACAGATTCATCATCTACACTTTCGAGTATTTCTTCCAATGAAGCTTTCACAAGCTCAAGTGAAAATACTTACACAGCAACTACAACATCTAGTTCCCCATCTGATTCATTAGTTTCAACTATAAATTCAGTTGAATCCGCTTCATCTTCAATAAGTTTATCACGTTCCACTCCAACAACTTCAAGCGATAACACATACACCATCACCACCACTTTAAGTTTTTCTTCTGATCTATTTACTTCAACAAAAGATTCCGTTAAATCATCTGCAGTTTCAGCCATTTCAAGTAATGAAAAATTATCTAAAACAACAAGCACAACAACATCATCATCATCAAAGTCATCTAGTCTTACTTCAAGGTTAAAGGCAACAAGTTCTACTGCGGCTATTTCAAGTGAACATTCTGCCACTAATAGTACTACTATTAAGTCATCTTCTCATACCACAAAGACTCCTTCATCTTCTTTCACCATTACGTCATCTAGTTCCAATAGTACTATTCATACATCTACTATTTCAAGCAAATCTTCAACTAAAACAACTAGTACATCTTTAAATGCATCCAGATCTATTGAAATTACCACAAGTTCTTCATCAAACCATGATTCAAATAATACATTAACAATTTCAAATACAGATAGCTCGTCCGAACAAGTGACTAGTAGTGTGTTACCAACTTCTACTGATTTGACAAATACATTAGTATCAGTTACCTTATCTGATTCTCCAACAACTGTTATTCAAATAAGTACACCTGATGCTTCTACAGAAACGACGACTTATATTTCTACTACCGAATCAGAATCTAATTGGTGGATTCCAACTCAAATTATAACTGAGTCAAGTGAAATTTACACTCCTACGACAGAAACAAGTGTTCAGTCTACTTCCTCTTCTGTTTCTTTACCACAAGTTATTACAGGCCCAAATAATATATCTTCAATTGAAGGATACCAGTTAATTACTATTGGTTTTACAGAAGAATTAAATTATAAATTTGTTGTTTCATCACCAAAGACACTTGCTCTTTTTTTTTCATTTTTACCTTCAGCTATTAATGTTCCATTTAAAAGTTCCTTAAGTAACTTGTCTGTTTATGAATTATTACCATTACAAGACGATAGTATTAATTATCTTGCCACAGTTGCTGTTATATACTTTCCAACTGATGAAATTGACGATTTATCTAAATTTATTAGTAATAAAAATAGTACATTGTATACTATGACAGAGAATGCCGAAAATACTTTGGCTAATTTGATTGATCCAAGAATTTCATTAACAGGATTATTAAAAGATTCATCGTTACCTAGTTCAGGTACTGCTAGTTCTAACGAAAGTAACAATGTTTCTAATGCAAGTACTTCCTCAGCTTCACCTTCTTCAAAATCTGACTCTAACGACTCACAAGGTTCATCCGATTATGGTGCTTTAGGATACTCATCAAAGAGCTATAGTCATCAAGATTCTAGTAAAGGTGGAAAATTAAGTAAAGGTCAAACAATTGGATTAATTATTGGTATTATCTGTGGTTCAATATTAATTTTCATTTCTGTATTCTTAATATATTATCGTCATACATCACGTCTAAAAAAAGCATCTATTATTCAAAGACCTGTTACTTCTGATTTAGAATCACTTTCAAGTAATTCAAATTTATCGTCATCATCTTTATCAAATTCAATTAAAAATGAAAAAGATAACGAAGACGTTGTATCATCACGTGTTAATCAATGGATGAATGAAACACAAGATATTGTTGGTGTTGCAACAGTTGGTTTAAAAGGTGGTAATGTCAAAATTTCAGGTCCAATTGCTACATCTAATTCTTTAGGATGGAATGAAGTATGATAAAATTCTCGTTTTTATTATTGTTTTCATATTTTTTTTTTTTTAATTCTGTTTTTTGTTTAATTCTTTTTTTTTTATTGATACCCAATTTATCATAAATACAATCTGTTTTAATAAATTTTTTCAACTTTCGTTTTCCTTTTCTTTTGTTACTTTCCATTTATTATATTTTTAAAAAGAAAAAGTACATATAAACATACTTACATATAAACTTATCTACATAAATATATTTACTTAATTTCTTTCATAAAACAACTTTACGATTATTATTATTTAGAACTCTTTTTACTTTTCTAAAAAATTTATTATGTCACGGACTGCATTATCAAATTCTTCAAATAATAAATTGTGACCAGTATTAAATTCTTTAACCTTTGTCTTTTTAAAAACATCGGTTAAATCTTTTAAATCTCTGTTAATTACACCAGATTTTAAACCTTTCAAAATTAATACGTCAACTTCATCATTACCTTTCTTGATTTCTGAATCATTCGGCCATTCACTTAAAATTTCTAAAATATTTGGAAATTCATTAATTGGTAAATAATAATCAATTAATTTACCATTTTGATATTCATAATTTTGAGGAACATTACAAAAACCTGCACCAAAATAAGGACCTAAAGTATCTAAAACTTTATCTCTCCAAAGTCTTTTACCTGCAATAATAGGAATTTCACCACTGGCAACTTTTTTAACCATATTCCATCTTTCGTATAAATCTTGTGGCAAAACTTCATATGGTGGCATATCAATTGAAATTATTTTTTTTATACGATGCTTGATCTCACTGTTTCTTAATGCTAATAAGAAAGCAATCTTTGAACCCATTGAAAACCCAAGTAAATTAATAGGTCTATTTGGATATTTATTTGGTAAAGTATTTTTTATGAAATGTGTTACATCATTCGTTAAAGTATCATAATCAGTTGGATGAGCCTGTGGAGATTGGCCATGATTTCTTAAATCAAGTGTATAAATATCTGTATCAAGTCTTGAACGTATATAATTATTAAAGGAATGATACATTGTCTTTGAACCTAAGAAACCATGTAAATTAATTAAAATTGGTTTTGTTGGAGATGGCGGTGTCTTAGGTCTAATATGATTATATACTAAACTTACTATAGGCTTTGTAGGCAATTTGTTTGTCATAATTTTAAGTAACGATGTTCATATGTTTATCTGGCAAAAAAAGGCACTCGGCAAAAAGCAACCAGATCTATTTATACTTCAAAAATATCAACTTCAAATTTTAAAGTTTGTTTTAATATCTCGAACACGTCAAAGTTTCCTCGCACACGTAATCTCGTTTGTTGTTGCCTTTAGAGTATTTTTAATCTTTTGATTTGCCAAAAAATTTATCTTACAACTTACCTGTGTTCGATTCCCAATCAGAGCATTTTTAATAATATTTTTAGGTTATCATTTTTTTATTTAAAGTTGTGAAGTGTTATTACACCTTACAAAATACGTGTCAGCAATAGTGGCATTGTGCAAGTGAGTTGGAAAATGAGTGAATATTTGAGTGGTAATAATAATAGATTGTCGTTTAGACATAAACATAACCCAAATTACAATAAAGGTGACAATGACGATGATTTTCCCATGGATTCACAGGATCAAGATGACTTAATTAAAAAATTTGAAGCTACAAATTTTGATCAAAATCATCAAATGATTAGATACATAACTGCTTTATATCTTTTGTGTGCCGGTGTCTTCTTAGTTATGTCAACAAAAGTTAATAGAAGCATTGCTTCAATATTATTGGCTGGTTTACAATCAATTATATGTTCTTGCGTAACTTTACGATATGATATGGTTAATGATTATTCAATCTTTCAAAAATTTAAATTACGTGTTAATAATTCAAGAATTAATATTTTTAATGGAATAATTTTAATTTTAATTGCATGGATATCATTCGATAAGTTTGAAACAAATTTATTTTTTAAAATTCTATTTCAAATTCCATGTTTTTTATATCTTATGGCGTTATATATTAAGAAATGTTCTAATGATATAAATAAAGAAATTATGAATTTAAATACAATGAAATACAGATATAAAGATGCATAAAAAGGCAAAGGAAAAGAAAAAAATAAGCAGTAAGTTAAATAGATAACTTTAATCAATATTAGGTTATTTACTACTTTTCCAAAAAATAAAAACGAAAAGTTTATATTCTGCGTGTGTGTGTGGAGTCTTTTCTTGCCTCATATAAAAAATAACGAAAGAATCAAGCAAAAAAAAAACAACTCTTTGATACCAAACATTCAAAGAAAACAAATTATCATGGAAAGAAGAAAAGAAAAATTTTCAAATGAAACAATTAATAAAATTAAAAATGATTTATTACTTGATATAGGTTTACTTAGTAAATCTTCAGAAAACAATAATAGTCGATTACTATATTTATTACAAAATGATCAAGATGAAAGAGAAAAATTATTAAATAGATTGAAAATTGAAAAAAGAAAAGATGTCCTAGAGCATGGTTTAAGAAAGATACGTGAAGTAATTATAAGTATATTTCAAAGAAATAAGAACGATACAAATTTCATTAAATTTGTTGAAGATGTCTATATCTTATCCTATAATTTTCTCATTTCACAAAATCAATTTAATAGGATTGGAGGACTAGTTTTAGAATTTATCATTAATAATTTATCAAATTTAAGTTTTAATGGTGGATTTTTTAAACTTTATATTGTGTATCTATCACACATTGAAAAAAATTTAACAAAATCTTTAGATTTCATATTAAAATATAAAGAACAAAAAAATTTAATATTAAATGACTTATTAAATTTATCAACAATATATTGTGAAAATACAGGTTCACCAAATAAATGGTTTGAAATAATAAATAATAAACAATTTCAAGAATCCAATATGTTAATTTATCAATTAGTAAATAAGGCAAATATAATTAAAGAAATGCAATTTAGATGTTTTGAAATAGTGAAAAAATCATACAACCAATTATCAAAGGATGCATTTTGTAATTTTTGGTTAATGAATAGTACAATAGATAAACAGTTGTTGGAACAAATAGAAACAACATTTCATCTTAAATATTTAAATAATGGTGATGCATTAATAATGTTTAAGCAGAGAAAATACATAAAAAATTAAATAATTTAACAAAACGAACAAAAAATTTTTCTTTTTTTTATAAAATTTATCCAACTTTATTGTAATTTTCTTAATTTCTTAAAACATCCTTATATTTGAAAAATAAAAATACGTGATTTTTATTTATATAGAGCAAGCAAAAGTATACAACTGAACAACTGCAAAAAAAAAAAAAATTTAAGAACGTAGCAAAAAAAATGTTTCCTAAAATATTTTTTTGCATTCTATTTGCATTACGTTTTATTACTGCACTTGACGTGGTTCAAACTTCTTTTGATTCTTCATTAAGTGATAAATCTTTATTATGGGCTCCATACCGTTCAAATTGTTATTTTAGTATCAAACCTCGTTTTATTGACGAAACCCCATTTATTTTAGGTATTATGTGGTTCGATAATTCAAAAGTTGATGGATTGGCTAAATTAAGACATTACGCAAGTAATGATGATCATTTGACTAAATTCGGTTGGGAAATTTATGATCCAAGAATTGGTGGTAAAGAAATAATTATAGATGAAGAAAATAACTTAAATTTGACTATTACCTTTACAAAGAGTCAAAATGGTGGAAACTGGGTTGTTAGAGTCAATGGTAAACCTTTGAGTCCTGATAAAAAAGCAACTACTTCCATTGTTGTATATTTAAATCAAAATACTGGTAATCATGACGAAGATCCACAAAATAATTACGATAATACTCAATCACATTTAATCAAGAAAGATTTTAGTTCCAATCCAAATACTTTAAAGTTCCAAGGTAACTCTGAGCAATTAGGTAGTTATTCCGTTTTAATTAAAGATAATTATGGTAACTATTTTAAAAATGAATCCATTGATTCTATGGAAATTGTCAAAGGTTGTGATTCTTCCAGAACAAGCCATGTTTCTTTGAAGATTCCTGATAGTGAGGTTTGGAAAGCTCGTGATGTCTTTCAATCTTTAGTTAGTGATTCCATTAAAGATATATTAGATAAATTAGGAGAAAATGTTAATTACGCTTATACACCAAGTTATTTAACTATAAGAAATATGTATAACTTTCCTCCAGGTAATTTTCACTTTATTCAAAAAACATTTGATATTACAAATAACAACGGTTTTGAATTTGATGTTATTTATAATAACATTAGAAACAAAAACCAACAAATTAAAGGTAAAAGTGAAGTCAATAGATTAATTTCTAATATGATTGATGAAATTAATATTAAATTCGATAAAAAATTCACTTTAAATCAAAACTCAAATGATTACGTTGAAAAACGCAAGTTTGCTTTAGAAACCTTATCTAATTTATTAGGTGGTATTGGATATTTTTATGGTAATCAATTAATCGATCGTGAAACTATTTTGGATGAAGATCAATTTGATGAACTTAAATTGAAACATGGAGTGGAAGAAGGACCTTTTAGGCTTTTCACCAGTGTTCCAAGTAGGGGTTTTTTCCCTCGTGGGTTTTATTGGGACGAAGGTTTCCATGTTTTACAAATTATGGAGTACGATTTTGATTTAGCTTTTGAAATTATTATGAGTTGGTTTGAGTTGATTGATGATGATGGTTGGATTGCTAGAGAAGTTATTTTAGGCCCTGAAGCAAGAAGTAAAGTTCCAACTGAATTTCAAGTTCAAAGTCCACAAATTGCTAATCCTCCAACTTTATTATTTGCATTTAGTGAAATGTTAACAAAAATCATTGAAAATTCACAAAATGAAAATATCATCAATGATAATGAAGTTACAGGTAATACTAATTTGAAAGAGAATTATAATATGGTCATGACTTATAGTAAAAAGGTTTATCCAAAATTATTGAAACATTTTGAATGGTTTACCACGTCTCAAAAAGGCTTAATTGACGAGTATTTAGATGTTATGGAAGAAACTTCTCTGTTGAAGGATTTACACAAGGATCAAGTTTATAGATGGTTAGGTCGTACTGTTAGACATTGTTTGCCAAGTGGATTGGATGATTATCCAAGAGCTCAACCACCCGATGTTGCAGAATTAAATGTTGATACATTATCCTGGGTAGGTATTATGTCAAGATCAATGAAAAAGATTGCTCATATTTTAGAATTAAAAGATGATGAAGAGAAATTTTCAAATATTGAAAGAAAAATTGTTGAAAATTTAGATATTTTACATTGGAGTGAAGATGATAAATCTTATTGTGATGTTACTTTAGATGAAGAAATTGATGATGATTTAAAATGGGTTTGCCATGATGGTTATATTTCTCTTTTACCATTTGCTTTAAAATTAATGCCAAATGATTCTCCAAGATTAAAACATGTTGTTTCATTAATGAGTGATCCAGAAAGATTATTTTCTGAATTTGGATTGTTATCATTATCTAAAAAAGATGAATATTTTGGGAAAGATGAGAACTATTGGAGAGGTCCTATTTGGATGAACATTAATTATTTATGTTTAGATGCTATCAGGCATTATTTCCCACAAGTTACACAAGATAACATTGAAAGCGATGTTTTTGAGAAAGAACTCTTAGAAACAGCGAAGAAACTGTATACGGAGCTACGCGATAACCTAGTAGACAATGTATTTAAAGTTTGGCAAGAAACTGGTTACGTTTATGAGAATTATGATCAATTTGATGGGCATGGTAATGGTGCTCGTCAATTTACAGGATGGACAGCTTTGATTGTCAACATATTGGGACACTACTGATTGGTGTTTACGATGTTACGTTTTTTTTTTACAAACTTCTGTAAATAATAAAACCAGTATCTATATAAAAATGGCAGCGAAGAATATATTAAATTATGTTACAACTGTTGTACGTAGACAGTTGTTAGTTTGCTTTTATATTTGCTTGCTATTATGCTCCACAACAAAATGCACGCATTACTTTCTATTGTTTTTTTTCGCGGCTGAAAACCCGCGAAACTTAGCTATTACGCTTTTTAAAAACCTGGACACCACAGCTGACTTAGCCAACCGGACGATTTGTTCCCAGTAATGCTAGTGCAATTTCGGACAGCCGCAGATGTTTTTTTTTTTTTGTTTTTTTTTTTACCAGCAAAACGTAATACAAACAAAATTTAACCAGCATTACCGCCAAGCACAAGCATAAAAACAGTATTTACACATAATGAAAGCGTGAAATGAATAGCTGTAAGGAGTAATAACCTCATAATTGTT
The DNA here is from genome assembly GCA_030462905.1 of Jamesozyma gamospora. NCBI lineage: Eukaryota > Fungi > Ascomycota > Saccharomycetes > Saccharomycetales > Saccharomycetaceae > Jamesozyma > Jamesozyma gamospora. The sequence continues at coordinate 51,578 of JAMSGN010000140.1, forward strand.
TGTTTATGTTTATACATTTTGGTTTCTGGTACCTTCAGTAAGCATCTCTGATTTCCCTTCATTGAATGGAGATGCGTAAGAATTTTGTTTTATGTCAAATTATAGATTACAATATGTATAGAATATATTTACTGATTTTTCTTACTTGACATAAACCTTTCATTATTGTTTACGCGTATTATTTTAAATTTGCTGGTAAATCATAGATATCGTTAAATTATTAAGAAATGTTATTCATAGAATCGTGGTCATCTAAAGTATATAAACCATGAACGTTGCAATGAAAAACAATTTAAATCTTGCCTTGTTTAACAATTGTCTTTTATCTTTAATAAAAACAATTATAATATAACATTCTCCTTTTCATACTCTCATATTTCATTACATATTAAAATGATATCGAATTATCGCTCCATTTTTGCATACTTATTTCTCTTAAACATTGTTTCAGGTTTACCTATATTTCAAAATAAAAGAATTGTTACACGAGTTCACACAGCTAGTACTACCAATACCGTTACAGATGTTTACTCTACAACAACTGAAATTGTTGTCGCTCCAACTGTTGAATTTATCATTAGTGGTGATGTTACTTTTACTACTACATTAATACCCGAAGGTGTTGATGCAACTGTTGAACCAACTACTACAATCACCATAAGAAAAGATAATGTTTTGCCTGTTGCTACCTTTTCTTTAACTACCGAGTCAACTATTGTAAATGATAGAACAACTTCTACATTACAACCTACCACAATTGCCGATGCTCTTGCCACATCAGTACAAGAAACTACTTCTAATGTCCCAGTTCAAGAAACTACTTCTAATATCCCAGTTCAAGAATCTACAACTACTACACCAGCACAGGAAACTACTTCTAATGTCCCAGTTCAAGTATCTACAACTACTACACCAGTACAAGAAACTACAACTACTACACCAGTACAAGAAACTACTTCTAATGTCCCAGCAGCACAAACCACTTCCAGTGCTCTAGCTGAACAAACCACCTCAAGTTCTCTAGCCCAACAATCCACTTCAACCACTCAAACAGCAGAACAATCCACTACTACTACACCAAACACATCTTTATTGTCTACTTCTGCAGTTGCCGACGCTCATCCATCAGCTTTAGGTGAAGATATATTTATAAATAATTCTCAAGATGAATCACTACCAACTATGTCCATCAATCACAATGATCAACATGTTTCTACTACATCAATTGTTGCTATTATTACTACCACATCAGTTGATAATGGTCAAACTACAGTCTTAACTTCCTCTACCGTTAAAACTGCATTATTACTTACTTCTTCTTCTGCTCCTTCTACTGCTACTGCTGGTAGTGATAGTATTAGCACCAGTAGTACCACTACATCTTCTACGACAACATCTGCAAGCACAAGTAATAAATTAACATCTGTTCCAAAAACCTTAGTCTATTCTCCATATAGCGATGATGGAAGCTGTAAAACTTATGATACTGTATACAGTGATTTATCAATTATTAAAGGTAAAGGTATTTCAAAGATTCGTGTTTATGGTACAGATTGTAATTCTTTTCAAACTATTCAACCTGCTTGTAAAAAATTAGGTATTACCATTAACCAAGGTTTATGGATTGGTTCTTCTGGTGTTGACTCTATTAATGATTCTATAGATTCACTTATTGCATATGGTCAAACCAATGGTTGGGATATTTTTGATTATATTACTATTGGTAACGAAGCTATTATTTCAGGATTTTGTTCGGTCTCTGATTTAATCTCAAAAATTTCTTCCGTGAAAAGTCAATTAAAAAGTGCTGGTTATACTGGTCAAGTCACTACTAGTGAACCACCTGTTACATTTGAAAATTATCCCTCTTTATGTACTGAATCAGAAATTGATTTTGTTGGTATTAATCCACATTCTTATTTTGATGTTTATTCAAGTGCAGAAAGTGCCGGTACATTTGTTAAAGGTCAACTGGAACTTGTTGAAAAAGTTTGTGGAACTTCAAATATTGTTATTACTGAAACTGGTTATCCATCTGCCGGAATTCAAAATGGTAACAATATTCCATCAGTTGCCAATCAAATAATTGCCGTTCAAAATATTTTAAATGAGCTTAATCAAGATGTTACAATTTTAACTTATACCAATGATTATTGGAAAGCTCCAGGTTCATATGGTATTGAACAATCTTTTGGTATCATTGATATTTTACCATAGATATGGTATTTAATTATTAATTTTTTTCTCTCCATAAAGTCATAGATTCATTTTCTCTTTTTACATTCACTTTAACGAATAGCTATTTCAATCTGATCTAATAATTAATGAAACACTTCACGCTACTAAACTTCTCAAGACATTTTTTCTATATTTTTCAATTCATAATGTTATTCAAGTATTTAATTTATTATTATTTTTTTTTTTTATATAGGTTCATTAACTTAATTTACATCATTTCAGTCAAAATGTTTTTTTTTCCAGTTTGTAGCTTATTACAAACTTTATTTATAAAGTATCATAAATTGTTTAAGCGAAAAAAGCAAACAAACAAACGAAAATACATGTCAGATTTCTACACATGTTTTACTATCTTAGTCATCTGTGGGTTGATTTTCTTTCAAAAGTCACAAAAACTTTTAGGTCTCGTATGCATAATAATTATTATTTGATATCTTATATTATCACGGAATTTTCCATTTTTGGACGTTCCGCTACCTTTCATAATAACGGAAACGGAAACGGAAACGGAAACGGAAGCAAAATTTTTCAAATTTGTAAGCTTCGAGATAAAGGCACTGTGGAAACATTGCCGCAGCAACCAAAATTTTCTTTTTGCCAGGTGTTGCAAATTTCCATGCAAAAGCAATTTAAAAGTTGGAAAGTCTCGGAACTTATTTCTGTTTGGGGTCAATAACGTGCCTTCCCGGTTATGAGCTTATTTGAAGATATATAAACAACATGTTTTTTTTGTTATCTTCAAAGATTCTTAATCAATCCTAATCTTTATTCTGGTTGATTTTTTTTATATTATAACGTTAAAACAAAAACTAAGTTTTCTAAAACAAAAATAAGAATGCCTTTCGTTCAAGATTACGAACCAATTGCCTTAAAGGACACCAACTTGTTCAAACCAATTAAAATTGGTAATAATGATTTAAAACATAGAGTCGTCATGCCACCTTTAACCAGAATGAGAGCTCATCATCCAGGTAATGTTCCAAACAAAGATTGGGCTGTTGAATATTATGGCCAACGTTCTGAGAGAGAAGGTACTTTAATTATCACTGAAGGTGCTTTCCCATCTGCCCAATCTGGTGGTTATGATAATGCACCAGGTATTTGGTCTCAAGAACAAATTGAACAATGGAGAAAGATTTTTTCAAAAATTCATGAAAACAAATCTTTTGTTTGGGTTCAATTATGGGTTTTAGGTAGACAATCATTTGCTGATACTTTGGCAAGAGATGGCTTAAAATATGTTTCAGCTTCTGATGAAATTTACATGGATGAAGAACAAAAAGAAAGAGCTGTTAAATCTAATAATCCGCAACATGGTTTAACCAAAGATGAAATTAAGCAATATATCAAAGAATATGTTCAATCTGCCAAAAATTCAATTGAGGCCGGTGCTGATGGTGTTGAAATTCACAGTGCTAATGGTTACTTATTAAACCAATTCTTAGATCCAATTTCAAATAAAAGAACTGATGAATACGGTGGTTCGATTGAAAATAGAGCTAGATTTGTCTTAGAAGTTGTTGACGCTGTTGTTAATGCTATTGGCCACGAAAAAGTTGGTATTAGATTTTCACCATATGGTACCTTTGGTACAATGTCAGGTGGTGCCGATCCATCCTTAATTGCTCAATATGCTTACGTTCTTGGTGAATTAGAAAAAAGAGCCAAAAACGGTCAACGTTTAGCCTTCGTTCATTTAGTTGAACCACGTGTCACCAATCCATTTTTTACTGAAGGTGAAGGTGAATATAAAGATGGTACAAATGATTTCGTTTATTCTATCTGGAAAGGTCCAATTATTAGAGCTGGTAATTTAGCTTTACATCCTGAAGTCGTTAAAGGTTTGGTCAAGGATGATAGAACCTTAATTGGTTATGGTAGATATTTCATTTCAAATCCAGATATTGTTGATCGTACTGAAAAAGGTTTACCATTAAATAAATATGATAGAGATACTTTTTACGCTATGACTGATAAAGGTTACACTGATTATCCAACTTATGATGAAGCTATTAAGTTAGGTTGGGATAAGAATTAAAATGTTTTATAGAAAATTTGCAAATTTTTATATTAAATTTGTGATATAATATTATGCATATTTTTATGTTTATATAGGAAAGTTTTTAATAATGAAGTTATTAGTTTGATTTATTTTTTATATTATTTATTATTATACTCTTTTATTATTATACTCTAAACTTTTTCAAAAACAAAAACTTTTGCCTTAGTTGATCATCACCTTTAAGCCCAAACTAGAATTACAGAAACAAGGGTATTAAGGCAAAAAATAAACGGTCGGAATTATTAATAATAAAATTTTTATTGATAAATTTTCAATAAAGACTACATAGAAATATATAATTATAAAAGTCTTTAAAAAGTATTTAGTCCTACAAACGAATTTGAAAAATTAATTCTAAACAGCGATTCACGAGAAGAAATCGTACGATTTGGCCCAATTATAGGAAATTTTGTTGAAATGATCTTTACACAACAATTAGCAAAATGTTGCATATCCTATAAAGTAATTTCAAATTATTTGTATATGGGTCAAAGAAAAACAAGAGTTTAATTTAAAAATTCTAAAAGATGGTATAACGAAGAATCAAATTAAACCCTAATTAAGGAATATGATGAAGTTTTCATTACTTATGGTAGTGTTGTTAAGTCCTAAAATGAACATAATACTTTATTAGATTGAACTGTTGGAACTGCCAATGAAAACAGGTAATTTATGTTTGAGCTTTAATAAGGTTTTTTCTTCCCTTAAAGATAAATAGATCTCCCACTGGTCATGCCGTGTCATTTATGTTTTTCTGTAAAATTACCTAAATTATTGTATGTTAATAAAAAAAAACTTGATTACCTAAGCAAGGTTTCTGCATAAACGCAGTTGTAATTCAACAATTGGTCGAGCACAATATTCTTAGTCAACATTTAGACGTTTTTTGAGTTCTTTAATGTTCTATTGATGGATTTTTAACTTTTTGCCTTCAAGTTTTCACACAATTTTCATTTCCGTGGCGTGCGGAATCTCGTAAATACGACGTTATCAAATATATAAAAAGAAACAAACAATCGAGATATTAAGTTAATTTCAAATACTTTTAATTTTAAACGTAATCGAGAACCTTATTAACAAATACACTTTATAATGCCTTTTGTTAAAGATTTTGAACCTATACCATTAAATGATTCCAATTTATTTAAACCAATTAAGATTGGTAATACCGAAGTAAACCATAGAATTGTCATGCCACCTTTAACTAGAATGAGAGCTCGCCATCCAGGTAATGTTCCTAATTTTGAATTGGCTTCTGAATATTATAATCAACGTTCTAAAAGAGAAGGTACAATGTTAATCACCGAAGCTACTTTTATTTCTCCACAAGCTGGTGGTTATGATAATGCTCCAGGTATTTGGTCTGAAGAACAAGTCGAAGTGTGGACAAGAATCTTCAAGAAGGTTCATGAAAATAAATCTTTTATTTGGGTCCAACTTTGGAATTTAGGAAGACAAGCTCCACCAGATAATTTAGCGAGAGATGGTTTGAAATATATTTCAGCGAGTGATGAAGTCTATATGAATGAAAAATCAATGGAAAAAGCTTTAAATTGCAACAATCCACAACATGGTTTAACCAAAGATGAAATCCAACAACAAATTAAAGATTATGCCCATGCAGCCAAAAATTCAATTATTGCAGGTGCAGATGGTGTTGAAATTCATGCGGCTCATGGTTACTTATTAAATCAATTCTTAGATCCAATGTCAAATAAGAGAACTGATGAGTATGGTGGTTCAATTGAAAATAGAGCTAGATTTACTTTAGAAGTTGTTGATGCAATTGTGGATGCTATTGGTCATGAAAAAGTTGGTATTAGATTATCATTATACAATTTTTATGGAAAAATGTCTGGTGATACTAATCCAACATTAATGGCTCATTATGCTTATATTCTTGGTGAATTAGAAAAAAGAGCCCAAAATGGTAATCGTTTAGCCTATATTCATTTATCAGAACCATCAAAAACTAATCCATTAGTAGCTCTAGACAATATTAAGCCAGTGTTTGGAAACAACGATTTTGCTTATTCTATTTGGAAAGGTCCATTTATTAGAACTGGTGATTTAGGTTTTGATCCAAAATTAGCTATAAAATTTGGCCAAGACAGCAGAACATTATTAGGTTACGGTAGATTATTTATTTCGAACCCTGACTTACCAGATCGTTTAGAAAAAGGTTTACCGTTAAATGAATATGATATGTCATCATTTTATCTCAGAACTGATAAAGGTTACATTGATTATCCAACTTATGATGAGGCTGTTAAATTTGTGTGGGATAAGAATTAAAACTGCGGTGCTCTATCTTTTAATTTTCAATAATTTTGATTTTAGTGATTTTAAATAGTGACTTTTCTTAAATAATATTTTCCTTAATTTTCGTGTTTTTTTTTTAGCCGCTCAGCTTTTTTGAAGAGTTTCGAAAAAAAGTGCAATACAAAATGACCGATTTTATTCTTGATTCTTGACAAGAAACAATACATTAAAAACAGTTACAAGTAGAGAATGAAAGAAAAAAAGTAATCAACATGCCACCAAAAAAAAATACTGCATCAGCGTCAAAACCTACTCAAGTGAAAGGCGTTGAAGGTATGTACATAGAGTTTAATTGTTGCATATTCATTCACAAATTTATATACTAACTTTTGAAAAAATTTTTACAGCTGATACCATTATTGAAAATTATTTAAAAGAACAATTTAAACCATTTGCATTAAATGATATTCATCAAAATTTACATAACAAAATAAGTAAACCAGTTACTTTAAAATCTTTAGAGAATTTAGTGGCCACTGGCAAAATAACAAAAAAGGTTTTTGGAAAAATTTCAGTTTATTCATGTTTAGATAATAGAGTTGATGTGAAAGATGAAAATGGAGAATTGATTTTACAAGATGATTTTAATCATCAAAGGTTACTTCAATTAAGAGAAGAATCCATGGAGGTTGAGCGTGATAAAACAGGAATTAAAAATTTAATTGATAGTATTTTGAAAGAACCAACCAATGAAAAATTGCAACATTCAATTGATAATTTAAATGATAATATTACACAATTAAATTTAAAATTAAAAACCTTTGAAAAAAATCGCAATCCAGAAAATGAAAAGTATGTTAGTGAAATAAAAGAAAAGAAAAAATTGATATTAAAGGAAAATAAAAATAGGCAAAAGAATTTAAATAGTTTATTAGAAATAATTAAAGATCAAGTTAGACCTAAAAATTTGAACAATTTCTTAGAAGATATTGGTTTCGAAAAAAATGATTAACATTATAAAAAAAAAAAAAAAATTGGCTTTAAATTAGCTTTCGATTACCCTCAATTATTTGTATAGATATATATATATATATGCATATATTATGTACTAGACTAATTTCAATTTTTCATTAATTAGTATAAAATGGATCAGTGGATACACTAATACTAGTTGTAGTAGTTGGATGGCCATCACAGTTTTCATTATACTCAACAGATCTATAATATTCAAAGACACCAATGACAGTCGATTTATTAATCATAACATTTCTAGTGGTAGAAGAATATGGAGTTGGATCTTGAGTACCAGTTGGGGTTGATTCACAAGAAACACTAACGGAAATAGATTGGGAAAATACTGGTGCTGCTAAAGCAAAAATTGATAAAAAAATAGTTGAGACTTTCATTTTTATTAGATGGAATTTTTAAATTTGTAGTAGTGGTTATGTAGTAATTGGAATTATTATGATGGTCATGATAATGGTAATCTTAGTTATTCTTTATATTTACTCGTGTTTATATAATCTTCCTAAAGAAAAAAAAAGTTTCATAAATAAGTTTATTTAAACCTTATGTTGTATTTAGCCCTTTTCAGACTGTAGGTAAAACATGTAATTACTCGATTAGGCAACTTACACGATTTGAGACAATTAAAAAAATAAAACACAGAAAAAAAACACTTTGTGCAGATGTTTCATCGGTGAAACAAAAGTAGCATTAACTTTTGAGGTTTATTAATGAAAATAAAAGTTTTATTATCGAGAAAAAGCAAACAATGCAATCTAAACTAAAACCATGCCTTTTTTAGTTTTGAGCACAAATTTGAATTTTTTTATAGAAAATGTTAAAGATTGATGAACTGAATAGTGCTAATGTAATTGTTAATATTTTTTTTTGACATACATATAAAAAAAATTAAAGAATGGGAAAATATAAAAATGATCTAATAATTAATTTTAATTATATATAACTTAACGAGAAGTAGCAGCAACTTTTTGGAAAGAACCCTTAGCTTGTTGCTTGGAGACCTTAGAACCTTGAGAAGCAGCTAATTTAGCTTTTTCAGCCTTTCTAGTAGCTTTGTCAGCTTTCTTTTTTTCTTTGTCAGCAGATTTTTTTTCATCTCTCTTGGCCTTTCTAATTTCTGGCTTGATAGATCTTCTTTCTTTAATTAAATCTAAAGAAGCACCGACAATAGCTCTTTGAGCTTTAACGGTCTTTCTGGTTCTCTTTTTAGTAGATTCTTCGGTGATACCTTTCTTGTGGTGTCTTCTGTATAAGACAGTCCAGGCGACTCTTCTTGGGTTCTTTCT
>JAMSGN010000141.1:0-59068 GCA_030462905.1 Jamesozyma gamospora
TTATGAATGTGTAAAATGATTTAGTTGCGCTTCCAAAACGTATATAAAGGACATGAATTGTCTTAAGTTTATAGTTTTTAATTTAGGTTTATATTATATATATTAGTTTGTATTTGTTTTTAGCTTTTAAGAGAATAAGCAGATATTACACATTAAAAAAGGCAACAATATTTGCTTCTATGGCCAAGTTGGTAAGGCGCCACACTAGTAATGTGGAGATCGTCGGTTCAACTCCGACTGGAAGCAATTTAACTATATCATCTGTTTTTGTTTTTGCAGTTTCTAAACAAATTCAGAATGAACACCCAATTCTTTTACTAGCTGATCTAGAATTTTTCAAATAAAACGCCACAATGATATTCCCAGACTTAATTATAAAAGCTTAAAAAAATTAACTAGCTAATTCATGTCGACATCACTAGTATCTTCGTTATTAATATCTTCGTCATTCTGTATACCGGATTCCTCTGTTACTCGACGGTCTGCAACATCTGTTTCTTGTTCATTGTTTCTAAATTCTTCATTTATTTCCTCTTCTCTTTCAAGCATTAACCTTGCCTCCCTATTTCTACTCAAAATGATTTCAAATTTTTTCAAATATTTAGCATTAATAACAACATCTCGATTTAAAGTAAACTCTTGTCTACACATTGGACATAAACCTTTGGAATTTACTTCTTCTAACCATTGTTCAATGCAATGCAGATGAAAATTATGGTTACACAAACCAACAACCAAGGGACATAACTTCCCAGGGTCCTTGCACATGGGACAAATACCATTATAACTGATTCTACAAATACCACAAACATCATCTATATCATTTTTGTAATTCCTTAGAAATGAATAGGTTTGCGTATTAAAATTGGGATCAACATTATTTTTTGGGTTGTTTTTTAAAATGTCATCTTGGGTTGTTTCTGTATCCCATGACCATGCAAAGATTGGATAAACCTTTTTAACTTTCACTTTCATTTTCGTTGTTTGTGTTCTTTTCAAGTTTAAGATTAAGTTTGTGCTTTTCTTTGCGTTTACTTTTTTCTCTACCTATAACAAAGGTAACGAAAGCTCAAAAACAAAAATGCCCTTGCAGTAGTTGGTCTTAAATAAATTCGAAAAATTCTGCCTCTGGCAATCCAATACTGTACCTCCAACCGTTCCTAATAATTATTATTATTTCGTTCTTTTTTTTTTTTTGCGTAAATAATAATGCTTTGTATTTCAGCTACACAAATCTTTAAATAACCAGAATTATAGAAATAATTTACACATTCTTAAATATGGTTGAAAATAAAACTAATTATTTGATGGTTTATTATTTTGGGTGACCACATAATTATCGAGACTCCAATCTTTTAGCGATTCTAGCAATTCACCAGCCTTTTGTATTTTCGAAATATCATCGAAACCACCTCTTGATATACCGTTGATAACTAGATTTGGAACTGTTGCTCTTCCAGTCTCTTTCTGGATATAGTCTTGTAACTCTTTTCCATAAGAATGTTTATCTAATTCAATAATGTAATAGTTGGGATCGAATGTGAATTCCTGGACCAAAAGTTCTCTTAATTTTTTACTAAATGGACAGAAAGTTTTACTGAATAGAATTACTGGCGATAATTTTAGGATACTAGAGTATTCCAATGCAGCATCAAAACCAACTTTCGCAGTATCGTCCTTTTGGCCTTTTTGCCTATTAGATGCAGAAATGGAATTAGGTCCACTTAATGAATCTTCTTTTCCATCATCAGCAGAATCCTTACTTCCCGAACTTAAACCTACTTCTTCTTTAATCTTGTATATTTGTTGGTCAACCTCTTCCTTATTCAAATCCACATCAGAACCGACCTTTTCGTTTTTAGATGAACCTTGAGGTTGTGTGTTAGTTATGGCATCCATATTGTTCATACTTAACGAACTTGCATTTTGAACCACAAAAAAAACTAATAATAAAAGCAAAGATGTAACAGATAAAATTCTGATATTTCTTTTATTCAACACGATAGCCATTATAAAATATACACTATAGTACTTTTTTCTACTCTTCTTGTTTCTTTATGTTGTGCATCTCGGTGAACAAACAAATTTTGCAATGTCATTTATACGGAAATTTAATGATTTTCATGTTTCGCGTGTAAGAAAAACATATTGTTAGTGCGTAAGATACAAAGGTGGGAAACGCAGGTCCACAACAGATGTTCGAAAAGGCTCGAATAGTCACTTTCCTATTGACTAATATATAAATTAGTAGTCTTCTGACGTAGTTTGAAGACTAGAAAATTAGTAGTTTTATCTTGTAGTACATAAGCGAATAAAAAAATTAATTGGCAAATTCGCCCAAACATCACAAACAACGACAATTTGGATCTGATTATTACGATTTCATTTGTAAGATTCACTAAAACACGAAGCTTTGTTTGCAAAATTAAAAAATAGTCTAGTAAATAAGCCTTTAATTTGACAGAAAATTATTAGATAGAGTAACAATAGATAGCTGTAAGGTTTTTATTGATACATTAAGTTGGAGAAGGTGTCTACTTAAATAAGCAAAAATGATAGATGAAGACGAGATAACATCACTACAGCGAAAACCAGATTTACAAGAGAGCCATGAACCTTCGTTCTATCACATACTTTCAAACCCACAAACTTCGAGTTCACATTCTTCCATTGATGGCAACAATGAAAATAACGTAGCGGCAAGCCATATAGAGACAGAAACAGAGCCTGATCCAGTAATACTTATAGCAAGTGATGAAGAAGAAGATAATCGAATTAGAGAGGCATATCGTCCAGTAAGATTGGTTCTGGATGGAAGAGTTGGAAGACCTCGTGACAACATGAATCGTTTTGTAAACAGTAATGGTACAAATAGGGCTTTACGGGACGCACAACGCCTTCAAAGTACAAACAATGAAGATAATAAGCATGAAAATGAGGAAAATTATGAAGAGGACCTAACAATAGTCAGGGAAGTAGATAGACCACGTATAATCAGTGAATCTATTAACAATGGAGTTGAGTATATTGACCTGGAGAATGACAACCTAAATGCGTTATCAAGAAACAATGACGGTAGGATGAGACCCAGGACCGTAATAATTTCACCTTCAGTTGGAGAAAATAATCAAAACAACGAAGGAGATGATGATGATGATGATGGTTTGATGATACTAGAGGAAAGAACCACTCGGCCTACTGTTACATTAAATTTACCTGGTGGTGAAAGAATTCAAATCGACTCTTCCACAACGGATCAACCTGTAAGAAGTTCATTTCAATGGCAAGATGGCCTTCCTGACTCCCGTCGTCAATTAATTAGAAGAAGTGCCAGAAGAGCTCGTGCTTTAATGCTTCAAGCAGAACAGCGACATAGAAATTATCCTAACGATGAAGTCATAACATCAACTTTACCAAATAGTGTAGCTAGATTACGTCGACAACAACAATTAAGGCCAAGAAATGCTGAAGGAAGAAGAGACCAGTTAGCGTCTGCAGAAATTAATACCCCTGAGTTTGATCAAATTAGAAACAGAATTGCCATTTTTCCACCTGAGGTGGGTCAGGCGTTTTACCAGGCACAATCTTTGCATGAATTTAGATCTATGGTGAGAAATACTTCTCCAATGGTATATCAGAACAATGGTGAAGAATTGATGTTATTGTATAGCAGATATCGTAGTAATATTTTGCAGAATTTAGCGCAGTCAAGAGTACAATCTTTACAGCAAGAACCTTCAACAAGGAGGAACGTACCAAGGAACCCTGGAAGACGGAACTATAATAATGATTTGGGTCATGGAGTTCATGTTAGATACAACTTGGAAAATAGAACAGTAAATGACCATTTGAGACAGATTTTCAATAACCGTGGCATGAATAATAGTTTTATTAGTGATAACGAAAGTAACGAACCGAATGACCCTGATGATAGTGCTTGGGGCGATTGGGATTCTGTGTATGGAAATTTGAGAGATGATCAAAACTATTTTCCACGGGTATTTAGAAATTATGGGGGAGATTATGATGATTTTATCGATGATAATGGTGAATCAGAGCATGATAGAACTCAAAATATTATCAATATGATTGAAAGACGTGAAGAAGCTGAAAGAGATGCCAGAATAAAGGGTTTTATGGCAAAGACCAAGGGTCAACAAGATTCATTTTTGGAAAAATCTAAAAAATTGCCTGAGGGTTATAGTGCAGATTTTGATATTTTACCTAAGATGAAAATCAATTTAGCACAGAACGGAAAAGAAGAAAGTGTTGTAGTCGAAGATGACGATGCAAGTAGGTATTTTATTGATATTGCCACCTGCGTTCTTTGTGGTGTTGAATTAGGTGCTGGTATTCCAGATGATTTTAAAGGTATTACCAAAGATGACCGCGGAGTTTCATTTGAATATTTAATTGAAAAATACAACTATGATTGTCCATATCAAAGTCTGTTAAGACCTACCGAATTAGATCGTAGTTTATCGAAGAAAACATTTGTGGCTAACTGTGGTCATACGTTTTGTGGACGTTGTTTTGTTAGAATAAACAATGCTCGAGAAAAAATTAAAATCTCCAAAAAGAAGTTAGCATTATTGAAAGGTTCATCACATCCTGATGTTTATGGACCCAAAATCTGTCCTGGATTAAATTGTAAAGCCATTATCCGTGCTAAAGGGAAAATGAGAGAAGCATATTTTTAGGTACAAATATATTGGGCTTTTTCATTTTTTTTTTTTTTTTTAATGTTGAAGTCATGAACTAGGTATAAAAAAACTTATCATTGCTTTTGATTAGTTTGAAAAGCTGTTATAAATCTAGATTATATGAAAAAAATACTTTTTATTTGAAAAGTTTTTTTATTAATTAAATTACTTAATAATATGTAGACAAATTCCTATGTAGTGTTAAAAAGACTAAGAAATCTGAGATGTTGATATTATTCACTATTATTTTATTGTTATTACTATTTTTTTTTTATTTTTTTTTTTCTTGTGTTTTGAAATCAAAACAACATATCTAATGCACAACATACACATAAACCTGCACACAAACCGGTCAAACAGTCGTTATTATTTTTAGAGGGAGGTTGTTGCTGGACGTATATTGGCTGCTGTTGCTGTTGTGGATGTTGTTGGTATTGTTGATATTGTTGAGGCTGTTGCTGTTGGTAATACTGTTGCTGTTGTTGTGCAGGATAACCTCTGGTGTTTCCTTGAGAAGAAACACCTGGCGGAGGAGCGTTTGGACGAGAGTACTAAACAAAAAAATACTGATTTTAGCTGACCAAAGTAGTCAAGTCAGTGTTTTTAAATAGTGAGTTAGTAAAAAGACCTTGCAGATAAGTTACTTCAACAAAAAATCACATACTTGTTGTTTGGTGTCACCGTAGTAATCGTTAGCAGACATTAAAATGTGGTGTTATAAGCGTTTGGAGGTGTGTTTTTACGTTTTATAGCTGTTACGTACAGTTTTTTTTACGTTGAATGTGGATGGATTGGCTTTTTATATCCACGTTCAAGCCGTTTTGTTTTGTTTTGTTTTGTCTTGCTTGTTGTGTGCAAGCGTGCAAATGTCACCGGCGAGGCACACGCGGAATTCAAGCCACCAAAATCGAGTGTATTCAATGGCGCTAATGCACTGACAACTTTGCAATCGCGTACATGTTTAAAACTGATAAACATTTGTTTTCATCGATTATCACCTTAACAGGCTTGTTCGTTTTTAGAAGTCGGCGGAAAAATTGAACAAACTTGCATATACGTTCTCAACTATTGGTTACAATTCGTTTGCTTTTATTCAAAAATGGTTCGTGTATCCAGGAGAGTATTTAAATGCGTTAAGTTAGCACTTATTCTATTGCTAGTCTTAGCTATTATTTTCATCAGCATCACTTACCATGAAGACTCGGCTGCAGCTGTGAACAGATATAAGGATTACATTCAAGATTATTTAAACTCATATAGTGTTGTGTCAGGAAATAATACAGAAAATGATAAACAAAACAACAATTTTGCTACAGAAGGAACGAAATTTTTGCAAAATGGAAGTGAAGATTCAAAATCTGATAATGAGAAACATAATATGGGTAAGTTTTTTGAACAAATTTTTACTAATATTGAAAATCATTCTCCAAAAACAAAATCAAAAAAGATTTACAAAGAATCATGTTTATTAAACGGTGACATTGGGCCAAGGCCTGGTGATGTCAAAAATTGGTACAAATTAACTGAATTTAATTTAGGAAACTGTCTAGAAATATCTGATGATGAAATAAAAATGTTGAAACAAAAACATCAGGCATACGTCGATTCCATGGATTCTTTGCAATTACCTGATGCGCAAGATACTACTCATGAAAATGAGGATTCTATAGTGTCTTTTTACAAGGGTGATGGTATTGTCATGGTTGGTGGCGCCAAGTATTCTTTATTAGCATTCCAATCAATTATGACAGCAAGAAAATTTAACAATTCTTTACCAATCGAAGTTTTTATTCCAGAAGGTGAAGATTATGATAAAGAATTTTGCAAAGAGCTATTACCTCAATACAATGCTAAGTGTATTTACTTAAGTGATGTTTTACCAAAAGATAAAATTGAACAATATAACTTCAAGGGTTACCAATTTAAATCTCTTGCTATATTAACATCTTCATTTAAAAATGCTTTGTTATTAGATGCCGATAATTTTCCAATAACATTATTGGATGATATGTTTATATCAGAGCCATACAAATCTAGAGGTCTTGTAATGTGGCCAGATTTTTGGAGACGTACAACTACTCCTATGTATTATGACATTGCAGGTATTAATGTTAATACAAGTAATCGTATCCGGAATTGCATTGACGATCTTACCCCAATGAAATACTACAATAATCAAGAAAATGATCCACAGACGATTCCATTTCATGATTTTGAAGGTGCTTTACCAGATATGTCCACAGAATCTGGTCAATTAATGATTAATAAAGAAAAACACATAAAGACAATTTTGTTATCTTTGTATTATAATTTTAACGGTCCAAGTTGGTACTATCCAATATTTTCTCAAAGAGCTGCTGGTGAAGGTGACAAGGAAACTTTTATTGCCGGAGCAAATTACTTCAAATTACCATTTTATCAAGTAAAGACTCACCCTGGTGTTGACGGTCATTTCAAACCAGATAATCATGATGACTATCGTGGAATTGCAATTTTACAACACAACTTTATTGAAGATTTTAAAAGATATGAAGTTGCGAAAAAAGAATTAAATTCAAATTCTATTCCCTTTACTGATAAGGAAAAAAACCATTATACATCTCACAGTTTTTATTCCAAATTTTTTGAAGGTGATGAAAATAATCACCCAGAGACCAAAGAAGTTGATATCATGTTTATTCACGCCAACTTTCCAAAATTTGATCCTGTTGGTTTATCCGAAAATAATGATTTTACATTTGAAGGAAAGCCATTTAGAGCGTACTCAAATCTGAAAAGAATAAAAAATTTTGACATCGAATTAGATGTTTATTTTATTTTGAACAAATACGCATGTGGAGAGAAATCCTATTTTACTTACTTGAACAAAGTTTTAAACAATGACGAAGAAAAATTTGGACATATGTGTACCTACGTTCAAGAGAGGTATAATCTATTGAAGGATACTCATGATGAGGCTATTTCAAATGAATAGATTTGAAATTTTTTTTTGAAAAAAAAAATTGAATAAATAATAGGTAGATAATTTGTGTATCGAAATAATATATAAAACTTTTAATAATACAAATTCATCAAAAACTTCAAATAAGTACAATTTTTCTAGTTTCTTGATGGGTTTTAGAAATATCTTTCCAAATAACTTCCACTGGCTTTGAAACTGAAACCTTTAAATAAATCAACCTTTGTATTTTCAGGAGTATTTTTATCAATATGTATACCCTCATTCAAATAGTCATCCTCAAATGACATTGACGTAAATTCTGTGTCAAAATTTTCAGCCAATTCCCAATCAGTGATAATGGGGACGATAGGCCCCAGTGTAGTTTTCTGTAAGTCGCCACTTTCCATTAATTTCCATTCAATTTTTCTGAAGACAAAGTGTGATTGAAACTTGGTGATGCGTTGCTTAGATGATTTCTTTTTCTTTCCCTTATTTAAACTTTGGTTATTAAAATTAGTATCTTCACGCCAATATCTATCAACATCCCATCTCTTATTGTGGTCCTTTTTTAGTAACCAATTTAACATATCTTTCATTCCATCACTTAAATAAAAAGGAATCTTAGGCCCTTGTTTATCACGTAATATTTTTCCTAAAATTATTTTATGATTGTTACCGGTGTATGGTGGTTTTCCAACTAGCATATCATAAAGAAGACAACCCAACGAATACCAATCACAATTCTTGTTATAAGGAAGACCCTGTAATATTTCAGGTGCAGCATACTCAGGTGTACCTATTATAGAATGCAATGTGTATATATCTTCTCTATTATCAATTTCCGAAACCTCTGAAGTGTCTTCTGTTATACTTTTTTTGCTAAGACCAAAATCTGTCAAAACCAAATGTCCACGTTGATTCAATAGACAATTTTCAGGTTTTAGATCTCTATATACAATACCATTTTCATGTAAAAACCTTAACGCACAACTTATTTCAGCTGCATAAAAAGCTACCGTGTCTTCTTCCAATGTTCCGTATTCTTTTAAATGATAAAATAATTCACCACCAGGAATATATTGTAAAATTAAGTATAATTTTGAATCATCATGAAATGAGTAAAAAAGTTTCACAATGTTAGAATGTTCAAGTTGCGATAGGATAGTTCTTTCAGCAAATGTTCTTTCAATTCTTTTATCAAGGTTATTTTTTTCTTTTTCTGGTTCTTGCTCCTTTTCTTCTTTCTTATCATTATCATTAATTAAGATTTCTGCTTTTTTCAACGTTTTCATTGCATACAATTTCTGTGAATATTTATCTTTAACCAGAATGACTTTCCCATATGCACCTCTACCCAATACCCGCACAGGTTTAAAATCGGATATGTTTCTATTAAGGTTAGTCTTTGCATTGTGATTATTATTAAGAGTTACAGTAGCAGTATGCTTCCCCATAAGATCGTTAATTGTGGGTGAATTACTTGATATAGACAAACGTCTGGTATGAACAGGTGATAAAACAGGAAATTTGGCTAAAACAGATGATCTTCTTCGATTTCTATTTGTGGGAGCAGGAATAGCTACCGAACCTAGTTTTTCATCAATCATTGGTGGATTGACCACAATTGATGGTGGTAAATCCACACCTGTTTCCCCAATATGCAAGTCATCTAGTTCCTCGTCTAAAGAAAATATCATTGAACAATTTCTATAATTTAGCAGATGCGACTTGATACGCTTCAAATGATCGTATATATATATTTTATCTTTTTAAGTGACTATATATTTTTCAACTTTGAATTTTGCTTAGGCTGACATTTTTATTTGTCAAATATACGGAATCTCCGAGATGATGAGAAAAAAAAAAACATGGGCACGTTCTGAAGATAATATATTCAATGAAAAGTGCTGTCTCATACTGTGAAAAAAACGTTGTTATTTTTTAGAATTATATACATATACATAAAATTTAAGAGTTATCAAACAAGTTAAATAACATTAATATCACAAAGTAGTTAGATATGATCTAAAAAACTGTCTTAAAAACTTCTGTTATCTTTTTATATTTCTTCTCATCAAGAACACCTTTCTTGAAAAGTGCTTCTACCAAAGCTGTTATTAATTGTAGAACTTCCTTATCATCTAAATTCATTAAAATTGTGGATAATACAGTTTCAACTGTAATCCTACGTTCACTAACAAATGTTTCGTAGTATAAATTAGCAAAAGAACCCATAATAAATTGGCAATCAATTCTATCAGTAATACCACCGTGACCTGGAATAGATTGACCAAAATCTTTAACTTTAAATGTTCTCTTTAATCCAGAGGCAAAAAACCCACCAAATGGTGCAAATAAAGAAGCAAAAGTAGCTAAATTTAAGGCATGGAAATAAATTGGTTTAATGGTAATAGATGAAATTCCAAATTTACCAAAAATCATAGGAGGTAATCTAAAAGTTTGGGGAATAAAAACTGGATTTAAATCACAAGTGATATTGGTAAAAAAATTTGTTTTGATATCTGTAACTGGACAAGTCAAGTATGTGTAAGGTGATAACAATCTAGTTAAAATAATACTAGATATGGCAGTAAAAAACCAAGCACCTAAAAATCCTTCTAAAGTTTTTTTTGGAGATATTTCAATTAACTTGGTACGACCAAAAGTAATACCACATAAGTATGCGAATATGTCATTGACAATGACTAATCCACAAGGTAATAAAAACCAGAAAAGACCGTTGATAACATTCTTTGTAATTAAATGAGCTTGGAAAACGACTAATAGTAATACCATATGCGTTATACATAATGAGGCAAATTGAAATTTCAAAAACCCCTTTCTTAAACTACAAACAAACAGGCAAAATCCTAAAACATAAAGACAATAACATATAAATCTGTGATTGGCTGCAATTAAGGATAAAATTCTATATTCGAAAAATGTAGTTTGAAAAAATTTGAAAAATGATTCACCATCCAAATAATAAATTGTTGTAAATAAAAAATACCAATTTAAAGTTTGGGTTAACGGTAATTTTTTTTGACGTCCAGAAATACTGGTGACTGCGATACATTCCTTGAAGGTAGCAATTTGACAACCTAGAATTAATGCAATACACCAAAAATGACCTGATGCTAACGTGATAAAAAATCCTGCAATCATGACAAAAGTCCAAATGGTTCTAATCAAAAAATTATAGATTTTGCTATCATTTTTTTTAACTTCTACCGGTTCATTGTCTTTCTTTTCTATAGTAGTTTGCTTATGAGTAATATTAGACAAATTTTTCTTCTTAAGTTTTTTTATCTTTGATTCGTTACTCATATTTATCGTTTGTTAATTATTTTACAAAATTTGCAATGATCTTCTACAGATTACCTTGATTAGTTTTTTTTACGACAACAGGGAATAAACAGGTCTTCAGAAATGAAGAATTCAAATAATTTAGCGTTAAAGGAAAACCTTACCAATAATAATAATTTTCAGTTTAACTTCAAAAAAGAAATAAACAAAGTTGTTACTAAAAAGGGGTTCTTTTATAAGATCACAACTGTGTCTTTTTCTACTGTTGTTATAATATGTCAACGATTTTTGTTCTTTTCGTGCTGGAAAAATTTTTGGGCACATGCTGTCATGAAAAACGAAGTGTCAGCATGTGAAAAATTGATATGTCGTGTGATGAGGTGAAAAATTTTGTTTATGGAAAATTGTGTAAAGGCAATCTTGTACCATGTGAAAAAAAATTATAGTTGATTTCAAAATCCTGGCAGATGCTTCATAAATCAGATTAGTCAAATGTCGAGCACTCAAAAAGATGATATCAACGATATCCTAAAGTTTGTCAAGAATGCACAAGGTCTCTTTTTATCAAATCTTTGTGAAATCAAAGAATCACCATTAGGAGGACTCGGTGTTTATGCGACAAAGAAAATACCTAGTGGAACCAACTTATTAAGGTTACACAAGTCTTCGGTATTTTCTGCATCTAATAGTTGTATTTCCAATTTATTGGAGGAAAATGAAGTTGGAGGAATGGTTGCTTTAAATATTGCCTTTATATACGAAACCACAGTTTTTAAGGAAACTAGCCATTGGTTCCCATATTTGAAAAGTATCAAAACTCATAATTCTGAAGGACATTTATTATTGCCACCAGCTTATTGGGATAGTAAAGCTCAAGAGTTACTAAGAGGCACAACGTTGGACACATTATATGATGCATTGACACCCCAAGAAGAAGTTCTAGAAGGTTTTGAAATAGCCATAAGTTTAGCAGAACAATGGAACAAAGAGTTTGGATTAGAAATACCAGATAAATACTTTAACGTTGATATATCAAATGAACAAGATACCAAAACTAAATTTTTACGCTTTGTTTCTGTTGCTTACGCTATATCATCTAGAGTCTTTGAAATTGATGCATTTCATGAAAGTGCATTAGTTCCAATTGCTGATTTATTCAACCATAGTGTTGAGAATCCGGATTTAAAATTTACCACAGTGTACGACGTTTGTGATTTATGTGGAGAGTCAGGAATGTGTAAGCATCTAATTGCTGAGGATATTAAAGCTGCCAAAGAAGAGGAAGAGGTAAATGAGGAAAAAAATAAAAAAGAAAAGAACACCAAGATTGAAAACGAAAATTGTGTGATCAGCATGGACGTTATTAAAGAGTTGGAGAATTCAGAAAATGAAGTCTCAAAAGAAGTTGATGATCAAGCCAATAAGTCGGGTGAAAATTTATTAAATCCAGACGAATGTGTCGATATGGTTTTGGTTAATGAAATAAAAGAGGGAGACGAAATATTTAATTCTTATGGTGAGTTATCAAACGTCTTCTTGTTGTCTAGATATGGGTTTGCAGTTCCTGAGAATCATTTGGACGTCGTACATTTGGGTAAAGAAATTATGAAATTAGTAAAGGACAATCATATATACAAGAAAAGGGTAGAATGGTGGAGTAAAGAGGGTTACAATTTGTTTTCCAGCTGGTATAAACAGTTTAGAGAGGAGCTTGACGATAGTGAAGAAGACGAAGAAAATTTGACTGATCACTCTAAATGTGGCCCTAGTGGACATAACCATGAGAATTCAGATCAAGAGAGTAATGATGGTGAAAGTGATGACCTTGATGAGGATATGGAAGAAGAAGAAGAAGAAGAAGAAGAAGCAAAATCTTGGTTGTCTGAATTCGAAGTTAATTACGATGGAGAAGCCTCACCTTCAATGGTGGCCTTTTTGAATATTTTAACATTCAGTCAACCTGAATATGAAAAATTTACAAAAGATTTAATTGAGGAACCAGCATCAGTCACTAATTTAACAAGAAAAATGACAAGATTGGAGAAGCGCGATGATTTGAAGGTCAAGAAGCTTTTGATAAAGTTGATAGATTCTAAAGTTTTCCCAAATAGCATAACAAAGGAGAATGGACAATTTTTTGACCGTGATATATTAGAAAGTGCTAAAACTTTGGTCACTGCAGAAAAAGATATTTTAGCAAGATCTAAAAAATTATTTTCTAAGTAGATTATATTAATTTCATATAAACAAACAAACTAAGCAAACATTAGTAGTATTTAATAGAGCGGCCTAATTGAAACTATACACTGAATAATGTTTTTTTCCAACTTTATTTACCTCAACACCCAAACATTAATAAAGCCCTGCAAAAAAAAAAAAAGTTTTCATAAAAATTTTTTCACTTGATGCTCTTGAAAAAATATTTATAAGCGAAAAAAAAGAACGCAAATTCCTGAAAAATATCAACTTCATCACCTTTTAAAACTATATTTGATTATTTCAAATTTTTATTTTTAAAACTTATTATTTCAATTTTTTTTAAAAAAAAAAAAACATCATCAAGAAATGTCTCGTCCACAAGTTACTGTTCACTCTTTGACCGGTGAAGCTACTTCTGCAGCTTTACCATTACCAGCTGTCTTCTCTGCTCCTATCCGTCCAGATATTGTTCACTCTGTTTTCACATCTGTTAACAAGAACAAGAGACAAGCTTACGCTGTCGCTGAAAATGCTGGTCACCAAACCTCTGCTGAATCCTGGGGTACTGGTCGTGCTGTTGCCCGTATTCCAAGAGTTGGTGGTGGTGGTACTGCTAGATCTGGTCAAGCTGCCTTCGGTAACATGTGTCGTGGTGGTCGTATGTTTGCTCCAACTAAGACCTGGAGAAAATGGAACGTCAAGGTTAACCACAACGAAAAGCGTTACGCTACCGCTTCCGCTATCGCTGCTACCGCTGTCGCTTCCTTAGTTTTAGCCAGAGGTCACAAGGTTGAAAAGATTCCAGAAATCCCATTAGTTGTTTCCAAGGACTTAGAATCTGTTCAAAAGACCAAGGAAGCTGTTGCTGCTTTAAAAGCCGTTGGTGCTTCTGCTGATTTATTAAAAGTCTTAAAATCTAAGAAATTAAGAGCTGGTAAGGGTAAATACAGAAACAGAAGATGGACTCAAAGAAAAGGTCCATTAGTTGTTTACGCTGAAGATAACGGTATTGTCAAGGCTTTAAGAAACATTCCAGGTGTTGAAACTGCCAATGTTACTTCCTTAAACTTATTACAATTAGCTCCAGGTGCTCACTTAGGTAGATTTGTTATCTGGACTGAAGGTGCTTTTGCCAAATTAGATCAAGTTTGGGGTTCTGAAACCGTTGCTTCTTCTAAGGTTGGTTACACCTTACCATCTAACATCATTTCTACTTCTGATGTTACCAGAATTATCAACTCTTCTGAAATTCAATCTGTTGTTAGACCAGCTGGTCAAGCTACTCAAAAACGTACTCACGTTCAAAAGAAGAACCCATTAAAGAACAAGCAAGTCTTATTAAGAATGAACCCATACGCCAAGGTTTTTGCTGCTGAAAAATTAGGTTCTAAGAAGGTTGAAAAGACTGCTTCCAAGCCATCTGCTGTTTTCAACGAAACCTTAAACCAAGATTAAACTGATTAATTATACATTTCTATGAATTATTTTTTATATATTTATATAGTTTTAGATATTAATTTAATCAACTCGTTTTAGTTTCAATCATGTTTTTTTTATTATCTATGAATCATTTTTGTAGATCCTACATATTTTTTCCACTAGTCCCAGAACTTTGAGTTATAGTACATTAAAAGAATTTGGGTCAATGAACGAAAAAAAACTTGGTAAATAATTTGCCTTTAAACCCAACATTAAATAAAGTGATAAAAAGATTGAATACAGATTAAAATGATAGCTTATGAGGTTGAAATTCAAGTTGTCTTTCCTTGCGTCGTAAGTAATACTCCAATATACGGAAGACATCAACGTTAGTATATATGATATATAGATCAATGTCATACATAAATACTTTATTATTCAAATGCCAAATACTAAAAGATAGTTTACTTTAGAGAGATAAAACATCTTTATAAAGTCTGCAGCAGTGAAAGTGCTCTGAAATGCCTTATTATAGCAATTGACCAAATAAGCCCAAAACAACGCTCAATATGATAAAAACAGCACCTGCAATTGTAAACACTGTAACTTCTTTTCAATTCGACGTCCAATTATATTTTTTGTAAAAAACCCTGTTGAATTAGTCTTTCAACATCAGATTGTCTAACAAAGAATTGCGAATCCTTAATCAAATTGAAAACTCCATACTCCGTTTGTATTTCACCGGCATCTTTTAATACTCTAACATCAATAAAAACTTCTTTAGGAGGAGTCAATGAACCAGACAAGTCAATATCCGCAAGTTTCCCACTCTTCAAGTCTGTGATGAGCTTGGAATATTCCTTCAAATATTCTTGTTCCATATGTGACAAATCATTACTATCTTGAGTAGAACTTGGGTTCATCATTTCTATACCGTTGTTCTCCCACGCATATGAGTCAAGTATGTCGCTCCTGAGTTTTTGATAGGCTAGTAAGCATCTTTTATTACGTTCTAAACATAACAAATTAACAAAATACTGACACTTCATGACTTTATTATCAGTTTCAACGTTTTCAATTTCCTGTTGCTCATTAAGAAATTCGGTATTCTTTTTAAGTTGAGTAACTTCTTTAATAATATTTCGTACTAATCCATCGTTGTAAATTGGAATTTTAATCGCCTTTCGATTATGATTATTCAATTGTTGTGTTCTCTTGGCCTCAACAACCAACTTATTTGCTAAATCACCATACATAATTTAAATTAGATTGGCGAAAAATAATAAAATGTGTTTCTTTAGGAAAACCAATATCGTTGAATAACAAAGAGCAAGATTATAAACATTACTATTGAAAATCATCGCAAGATGTTACGCGTTTTTTATTGAATAAATTTCGTGTAAAATTTATTATAAAAAAAAAGATGATAATAAGAAAAGTGTAGTTATTTAACAAAGTAAACAAACGAATATTAAAATGAAAGCATATGGTAGACGTGGAAGAACTGTTGTGGCCATACAAATTAATGATAAAAAGGATATTGAATTTAGTGAGAGCGATGACAGTAGCGATGACGAAAGTGTCGATATATTTGGTTATGAAGAAAGGAGTGAAGATTCAGCAATAATGGATGATGTGCCTAAAATCAATACCCAAGAAAGTGTCCCTCATCTAAATCAAAAAATAAATATTAATAAAACAAATTTTGAATGCTTGACCAATACCTTAAATGAAACATCTCTACCGAAGAAAGCAATTGAAGGGCAACATGTTAATGATCAAAATGATGGAAAGCTAACAGAAATGTCAACAATTGATAAAACAAAACCAGATATGGATATATCTGCAATATCAGAATCTACAAAAATAATTACGTCCGATGAACTGAATGTATTTAGCTTTTTGAATGTACCTAATAAAGCTAAAAGAAGAAAGACTAATTATAGAAAACTAAAAAACTCTTTAAAGGATGACGAAGATCGGGATTTGATCAAAGAACAAAAAGCAATGAATGAGGTTGTGAATAATGTAAATAACTTCTTATCGCTATTAGAACCCAAGACTGATATCATGGAGGATATATTTGAAAGAAATTTGACGAATGCAACTAAAGATGAGGAAAAACGATTTACAAATTCTCAAAAAATATATAACAAAGAGCGAACTATTTTAATTAATAAAAATGCTAAAGAGGAAGAAGAGCAACATATGCTAGAGGAATATCAGGAAGAGCAAGAATTAGAAAAGAAAGAAGGGAAATTACTAGAAAATAGCGATACAAACATAAAAGATAATATAAAAGGTTTGAAAGACAAAACATTTCACTATAACGAACTAAGGAACATGGGTAAGTTTTTAAAATACCAAGAAGATTTAGAATTTTTAATAACCGAACCTTCTGAATCTGTATCGGTGTACTCATTTTCATCAAAGTTACTTGATTTCATTTTAACTGTAATACCGGATGTTGATTTTAAAAAATATTTGCAAAAAAATCATTCCTTTGAAATTTGCCAATGGTGTTTGAAAAAGTTAACTTTGGAGGCCTCTCCAGTGCTATTGTTACAAGGGTTTATTCTTACAGAATTTTCTCCATTCGTCGAATCTGCAAGTCTTAAAATATCCAATTTTGAGGAAGTAATAAAAGTATTAAGTAGTGGTAACCAAAATTGGAATAAACTGAATACCAACAATAAATTTTTTAAATTGAGTTATAAAGATTTTTTAAAACATTCCGGTAACAAGAAATCAATTGATTATGCTTGTTCGTTGATTAGAATCCATTTTGATACATTTTCTGCCAAGACTTTGAAACATTTTTTTCATGAAATTTTAAAAAACATTACATTTAAAGATGATCGAAAAAAAGATAATGAAATTTTCAATTTAATTGAAATGATTATTGAAAAAATCAATTCCAGTCTTTCAAATAATGAATTAAAGTCAATTTTACACACATTATCATTAAACTTTGAAAATTTTGAAATGGTCGAAGATTATATTAAATGTTGTATTTTATTGACTAATGACGAGTCACGTTTAAAAAATACTGAACAAGATCACCGAAGTACAATTTTAAGCAAGAGTTTCAATTGTTGTTTATCATTGTTGAACAATTTCAAAAAAGACAATACTGATATTATTTTATTACATCTAGGATTATGTCTTAATGTGGTATGTTCATGCGATGCTAGCTTTGAAGGATTAGAACGGTTATGGGAAAAACTAGAATCATTTTTATCAAGTTTGAAAACAAATCTTATCAAAAACGAACTTATAATAGGACTTTTCTATCTCAATTTTGTTTTTTTCACAAATCTTAGCAAAAATAACAGCTCAATTTGCCTTTTTAAAAGTCCGACAAAAGAGTTATTATATGAAGGTTTAAAATCATTCAAGAAGAGGACAAGCGATTTTAATAAAAGTCTTGAAGTCAAAACAATTGAAGCAATTAATATTATTCAAAGTTAATGTACTAATTTCAAATTGCGTAGGTATATTTATTTAATAATCGAAACAATAAAAATAAAAGAAGAAAAAAAACAAAAATAAAAATAGTAAACAAAAAAGATCATTATGGAGCTAACCTAACAATATTCCATTTTTGATTCTCAGATTCTCTTTTATACAAAAATCGATCATGTAATCTATGAGGTCTGCCTTGCCAAAACTCAATTTTTAATGGAATTAAACGTAAACCTCCCCAATGATCTGGACATGGAATATCGTTATCATTAACATTTTCAAATTTTTTTTCCATATTTTGCGTTAATAAATCCAGTTCATTCCTATTATTAATTATTCGAGATTGTGGTGATGCCCATGCTCCAATTTTTGAGCCTCTTGGTCTTGTATTAAAATATCTTTGTGATGTTTCTTTATTTACAATTTCAGTCAAACCTTCAACACGAATTTGTCTATGCAAAGATTTCCAATAAAAATTTATTGCAGCATTTGGGTTAGATAAAATATCTTTTGCTTTACCTGAAGTTTTCCAATTAGAATAAATAATAAAACCACGCTTATCCAGTTCTTTAAATAGAAGTATTCTTGAACTAACGATACCGGACGGTAAACTGGCGGAAGAAAAAGTTATTGCTTCAGGAAGTAATTCTGAAGAAGTTTCTTTAGCTTCATTAAACCATTCAGTAAATAAATCTAAAGGATTTTCTTTCAAATGAGATTCATCTAAGGGATTTGTTACAAATTGAAACGTTTTTGGGGCAAAAATTATTGGAATTTGAGTTTCTTTATCTTGTGGTATTGAATTATTTTGTTTATTCATTGTACAGTATTTTGTAAATGGAATTATATTATATATTTATGAAACCTTATAACCAAGGAAATTTTTGAAATAGAAACATTGAGAATACAAAAAGTTATATCAATATACTTATCCCTTATTTTATGAATATATATATTATAAACATTTATTGAATTTTTTTTTTTTTTCAGTTTGCATCATTACAAGCACGGCTGTCACATATTCCGTCGCTCTATTTTTCTTTTTTGGAAAAACAAAGAAGCGTTAACTTTTTCTTTTTAAATTGTGCTTAAAATTGAAAAAAAATAATGTATTTTATTTGTGAGTCTATAAATTATTGTTTCATTCTTAACAAATTGGTTCAGTGAGTCCGACTGTCCAGGCATAAGATCCTAAAGTTATGACAATCAAAATGTATGAAACTCCAACAGTTGATATAAAATAAATTAATAAATTAATAAAATCCATTTTATAACCTTCATTAATTAATGTACTAACTGTACTTAAACTTCCACAAAACCCTGTTCCTAATGCTGAAACAATATGGCAAGTATTTAATTTATTTATTATTGGATAATTTAAATTAATCCTTTTTTTACCACGTAAAATCATATTAAAAATTGATAGTAATAAAGTTGCAAAATTATTAATGAAAAAAGTGCCACATGGAAATGTTGGTATCCATGGATTCATTATATTTGATAAATAGTATCTTGTCAAGGTACCAAAATAACCAAATAATGGAGGTAAAGTCCATCTACCACGTGAATAATTATCGTAAACACTTGTTAGAACAATTAAAAGAATCATCAATGGTATTGATAAAACTACAAGAATAATGTCTAAAAATTTTAAAATTTTTTTAAAAATTGGATGGGGTTCAACGATTGTGTCATTTGACTTATTATTATTAATATTGTTACTTTGTCTTTTATGACAATATTTAATAACAATGTCAGTGCCTAATTTCCTACCAAATATTAATGCGGCCATTGAAATGAAAAGATGCGAAAAAATTACTGATAAAAATTCCATTATACCGTAGGCGTTATTTGGAAGTTTTGACCTAAATTTAATATTATCCCTCGTTAAACTTGTAGAATTTTCAAACACTTCAATCATCATTGAAGATTGTGAGGAGAAAGTACCACAAAACCCTGTAGTTAAAGATATAAATAATATTTGATAATCTTTAAACCAACTTTGTGGTGCAGTATTTAATGACTGCAAAAAACCCATAAGTATACATGAAGTAAAGTTACTCCATAATACAGTTGGTGCCTTAATAAAAGATAATTGATAATCTGATAATTGTGTAATACCTTGTCTTGCAAAATCAGCTAATACCGTTGTAGTAAACATTGACAAAAGTAAATGAATTTTGTTTTTCAAGTATGATGAGGGATGATTCATGTTTTTGTGTTTTTGCAAGTTGAGGGAAGGTGTTTCCTTTTTTGTAAACATACTAGCATTTGAAAAGATACTTGTTTTATCAGTTTTTGAAAGAATTGTACTGCTGAAAGTGGTACTTTAAGTTAATGTCAGGACATTTTCTAACCATATTTTTTCTGTTTAAGCAGGGAAAAACGACTTGCGCGGATTTTCCGTGAATATTTCTATTAGCAAAACAAAACCAGAATGAATTAAATCGCAGTTGAGAATGTCTACCGAAATTGATTGAATATGAACAAGTGAGATTGTTGCATGAGAGAAAATTGGAGTACAAATGGGGAGTTTGATTCTGTGACAAAGAAAAGAATTTGAACCGAACAAAGTCAACTTCCCGTACACTGAGGGCAAGTCTTGATGATGAAATTGAATAAATATGTTAGGCTATTTGTATCAAAAAGCATAACATATTTTCTTCATCCTTGTAATATCATGTAAAAATGAAGCTAAATACATCTTAATGAATCCTAACCTTTGAGGAAATTGTTCAATTGATTGTTCAATGATAAATTTTATATATCGGGTAACTGAAACCCATTTTTTCGATTTTTCATGTCAGTAATAAACTAGTCATTAAACTATATTGTGAAACACTTTCATTAGTTGAGCACTATATTTAATTATACAACCAGGGGAAAAAACTTTACTAAACGGGTAAGCGCATACGCAATATATTTATAAAGGAATATCAAAATTTATTACATAAATCTTTTTTTTTTTACTATTACAAAAGTTAAATAGCCGCTCACCTTCTAAACAAATAAAAAATGAAAATGAAAAGAAGTTCAACTACAACAAATCAAATTCTTGCAAAAAATGATATCATTAGAAAATTTTTAAAAAGATCATCAACGATTTCTTATTTGAAGCCTTCTAAATTAACTAAATTGGAGGAAGATTTAGATTTAAATAAAAAATTTGTCAAAATCAACTTATTAAATTCAAAAGAAAAAAAAGTAATATTAATTGAAAAAAAAAAATTTCTAAAGACACACCAATCATTAAAGAATATAATTTATAAAACAAATAAGAATTTATTTAATGTGGACTCTCATAAAGTTAAATACAAAGTTGGCCTATCAAAATTAAGTAAACATTTACCATCACTTCATCCTAAAGAAAGAAGTTATAATAAATAAAATCATTATTACTATTACACAATATTTTAAATGGCTTTTTTTCTCATGAGTAACATATTAAAAACATATTATAACAAATAAATAATTAAAAATCAAAAAAAACAAAAAAAACAGAAACAAATCTTCACTATTCAAAAAATTATAAATTCAAAACGTTGCTATTTTCTTTTTCTTTTATGTAATTAATTATTTCTCTTTTCTTTTCAATTCATATCAATATCATTATCAATTTTATCATTTGTTTCAGTACCATTATAAAAATTTCTCCATAACTTTGTAACAACTTGAAATTCTCTACCAACACCAATTGAATTTTCTAACGATATATTTAATTCATTTAATCCATTCAAAATCGAATCCATCGTATTATTAACATCTTGTAATATTATATTTCGTTGTTCAATGAAATATTTATCACCATTACTTAAATTATTATTTATTTCTGTATTTGTGTTTATGTTTATACTATTATCGTTATTATTAAATTCTTGGTCGTTTGATCCCTCCATTGTAATGTTATTTTTTCTCACTTTTGTAAAGATTATTGAACCTTTTTTTCAAAATTAATTTAGTAGTTTTATTATTATGATTTAAAATATATATTAAACTATATTTATACTTATTTGGAAAAAAAAAACATTATTTTAAAACTATTACCATTTATTCTTTTTTGTAAACGTTTTTTTTTTTATCATTATTCATTCTCATAAAATGTGCCGGGTGAAGTTTTTAGTAAATTTTCCTCCGCATTCTTAAAAGTATACAATATCTTAGTTTCATTTTTATTATTATTTTGTTTTATATATGTATAAATATATATAATTATTTAGTCACTAACGATATCATCATCATTATATCTTGGTTCAACATTAAATATTAATTCGTATTTTCTCCATTTTTGACGCAATTTACTATTTTTATCATTAAATTCTAATTCATTTTCATTATCAAACTCATCTAACCAATCCCAACTTGAATTAAAAATTTCTGTTTTTTCGTAACAAAATTTTTTTAAAATATCTTTATCTTTAATTATTGGTTCGTCAAATGTTAAATAATTCCAAATTATAATTAAATAAAATTTTAAACTTTTTAAACCTCTTAAAAATCCAAAATCTTGTAAATTTAAATTTTTTGGTGGTATATTTGAAAAAGAATTTTTATTTAAATCATTTTTAGTAACACATTTAGCAAAATCAATTAAATTAACTTTAATTTTACAAAAATTATCATTATCTTCTTGATCACCATCATACATTAATAATAACGATGAACCATATAATCTAAAACCCTTTAGACTATTAATTTCTTTTGCTAATAAATCCAATTGATTAATTAAATTTGGTATTTGTTTAATAATACTTAAAATTGTTAAACCATCATAAAGAAATCTTGCTAAGATTCTTGCAAATTGCCAACCAATTTTAATTCTTCTACCAAAATATTTATCTCTTTTAATAAAATAATTTTTATTCCAAATTTTTAAACCACAAATTCTAACACCTAAAGATTTTGATGTTGTCTTTTCACATTTTAATCTTTGTGAAATTTGTTTAGTCTTTGTTGCATCAATACCATATTGTCTTGTACCCATCTTTAAATCTAATACACATGGTTTATTTAAATTTTTGGTTAAATCTTCCAATAAAATAAATTTAGAAACAATTGTATTATTATCAATAATTTCATTATTAATAATGTTGTAATTGTTATTATTACGATTAGTATTATTGTCAATAATTTCATTATTATTAAGTTCTAATTCATTGTTTCCATTATTATTAATTTGAACTTCATTATTCCCATTATTATTATTTTGTAAAAATTTTAAATCAATTAATGAATTTGAAATCTTTTTATCAATTAAATAATCTTTCTTTTTTTCAATAATTTCAGTCAATGAAAAGATTGAATCACGTCTCTTTGAAATTGAAAAAGAATTTGATCTTGATGATGATGGTGATGATCTTGTTGATGAATTTGAATTTGATCTAATCTTTTTCTTAATATAACGACCTGAAATTGTTCTTGTTGGTATTTCATTAGTAAAATTTGATTTTGTTGTTATTGATGAAGATGATGGTGATGTTGTTATTTTGAAATTTTCTTTAAATGTTCTCTTTGAAATTGAAATTGGTGCAAATACTTCTTGAAGTATTAAATCTTTTAATTTTGTATTTAACATTGTTGAACCAGAATCACGTCTTTTATTTCTTTGATTTAAATTAAAAGTATTATTATTGTTATTAGTATTGTTATTATTATTAATGTCATTCATTGCAAAATATTCATTTTGATAATTATTCACTTTTGGTGATGGTGATAATGAACATCTACCCCATAAGGAATCCGGTATAATATGTTTATTATCATCTATAACAACTTCAGGGTATAAATAGTTACAATTTGTAATAGTATTGTTATTATTATTATTATTATTATTATTACATTTTGAAATATTTGGAATATTAATTGGTAATGAATGAGTTTTTTTTAATGAATTATCTACATTTGCTATGAGATTATTTGTCTTTGAATTATTTTTAATGGAATTGTTATTATTATTATTATTATTATGAATATTTTTAATATTATTATCAGTGGTATCTGTAGTTTTATTATCATTAGTGTTATTAATTAAATGTTGTCTAACATTTAAGACACCTACATAACGTGGCATAAATTTTAATAAATTTGAATTTTCTAATTCCATTGTTTCATACCATTTATTTTCTCTTTTAACTAATTCTTTACAAACAGCTCTTTTTGAAAATCTAAATATTGCTGTATGACCACCAACTTTATTTTTAAATGGTTTTAATTCAACAGCTAATGGATATTCTTTATCAATTTCGATATTAATTTCTTTATCATTGTAGTAATAATGATAATTGTCATCATCATCATCATCATTATCATCATTCTTATTATTATTATTATTAATATCATCATCATCATCTACAACAGCAGCATTAGTATCACTATTATTATCGGTGCTATTGTTACTAGTTGATGATACTACAGTGTTAACATTATTCTCTTCAGTATTATTATTATTACTATTATTATCTTTTTCTTTATTATTAATTTCCTTTAAATTAAGGATTGTTTTTGAATTATGGGGGTAATAAGTTGCAGATGAGACAGGTTTCAAAGATAAATCATCATTAGTTAACGCGTTATCATTGATAATATTATTAGCAGTGATAGTATTATTACTATTACTATTAGTGATAACAATTTTATCAGTTTGACTATTTTTATTATTTTTGTTATTGTTATCAATATGTGTGATATCTAAATCAATAGATGTATTATCAATATTAATATCATTTAATAAATTTTTTGGTTTTTCATTATCTTTAAAGATTCTTAAATAATTTGATGCTTTTCTACTATATAAAATAGTTGAAGAAGAATTTGAACTAGAATTATTTGTATTGTTTAAGTTGTTTTGTTCAGTCATCATAGAATGATTTGTTATTTCTTCCATATTTAAAAAAATTTTATGCAAATATGCCAAAAACAGTATATATATATAATGAAATATATATATTTACTTAATTATGTATGAATGGAAAGAAATGTATATATATGATAATATGGTAATAACTGTACCTTATAAGTTTACTAGTGTTTTTTTTTATGAAATAAAATCAACGAAAAGATAACCGATGATGATGATAATAATAATAGTTTAATATTTCCGTTTTCCTTTTATTTTTTTCTAATTTTTTTTTTTTTTCAATGAAAGAATGTTTCGGAGGCGATACAATAATGAAATTAAAGATACCGCCACGAGGATTGAATCAATAAATGACAGAAAATGGGTGTCTGTTATGATAATATCAGATAAAAGAAACACATATATAAATAAATAGATAGACATATAATATATGATTATATAACAACGATTTGTTTATGGTTTATAGTAGTGGGTTGTTACAAAAGGCATACGTTCGATGACAATTGGGTATCTTTTGCTACGAATTTCTACGTACAATTTTGTTCCTGCTTTGTTCAAACCTTTTGTGACAAAAGCTTGACCGATATTGACATTTTGGGAAGCAGTTGACAGTGAAGGGGAAATACTTCCTGAGGTAACGATGCCGATTTCTTGTGCGGTAGTTTCTGGGCCGTTGAAGATCTTCGCGCCGTGTCTGGCAGCCGGCGCCCGTGCGGTGCCGTCCGGGGCCACGCGGAACCCGACACGGCGGCGTGCAAACGTCTTGTTCTTGAGCTGATCCATAATCTTATCAAACCCGTTGAACTGGTCTTCTCCAAGGGTGGCAGCACGACGGTTGCGTGAAATTAGCCAATTCAATCCTGCTTCTACTGGTGTCGTTGTTTCGTCTAGTTCATGGCCGTACAAACACATCCCTGCTTCCAGACGCAATGAGTCTCTCGCAGCAAGCCCAATGGGTTTCACCACGGTTTCGTTGCTTAACAGTGCGCGTGCCAGTTCTACGGCGTGCGCGTTGTTCACTGCGATTTCAAACCCGTCTTCACCCGTGTACCCACCACGCATCACACCCACGGATGCACCCGCGGCCGCACCCACGCCTTGAAGAACAAACTGTTTGCGCTCTCCAAAGTAAAGTGAGTCCAGTTTGTTACCCGCGGACTCGTCTACCAACGCCCGCAGAACGGCACTCGCACGAGGCCCCTGCAATGCTAGCAACGATTCATCTCTGATGATACGGAATTTTATATCATCGTCCTTTAAATCGTTAATTTCCTGTTTGATAAATTCTTCAACTTCATTGGCACGTCCAGCATTACTAACAACGTGAAATGCTTTCTCGTTACTATCGTTACCGGTGGGTTCTCTTATGATAATTAAATCATCAATAATACCACCTTTACCATTCAATAAGACACTTAAAGAACCTTGGTACATATCCATACTATTAAAATCAGTCGGGGTCACTTTATTCAATAACTTCATACAATCTTTACCATTAATCTTGCTTTGTAACATATGTGAAACATCAAATAATCCTGCTTCTTTTCTAACCCAATTATGTGAATCAATTTGATTTTGAATCTTTGGATAAATTAATGGCATTGAATATCCAGCAAATTCAACCATCTTACCACCTAATTCCTTATGTAAGTCATACAATGCAGTCTTCTTAAGAACCGTACTATGATTAAATCTTTTAATAACCCTTAACATTTTTTTGGTCTTTGTTTCTTGTTATTACGATTGATATCTTTTCAACAATACAAAACAAGTTTATTAATTATATCATTTAAATATTCTTTTTTTACAATTACTCTTGTTTCGTTTCATTCAATCATTATCTTCGATAAGGAAAGATAGAAAAACATCAAAGAAGTCATATTCAAAAAAAATAAAAAAAAAAAAAATGTTGACTCGGTTACTACAAAAGATAAAGCAATGAGAAAAAAACATTAAAATAAAAATGCTCAATAATTTTAATTACGATAAATCATAATATCTTTCTTTTTCCACATCCATTCTCTCTTTTTCAAAATTCCAATTAGATAACACTATTTTCTTATTTGATGAAGTATTATTATTATTACTACTGCTTTGTTTAATAACATTGATTATACCATCAATTATTATTCCCATACCTAATTCATTATCACTATTATTATATGGTATAATAATATCCGCATGGATTCTTGTTGCTTCAATATATTTTTGCATCTCTGGTCTTAATTTTATCATATATTCATTAAGTAAAAAAGATAATTTTTTAACACTATCTTCATCATTGTTATTAAGTTCTCTTTCTTTAATTAAATTAATTAATTTATTATCATCATCATTGTCTAAGAAAAAATTTAATGTAGATCTTTTAATAATTTCATCATTATATAACGCATAACAACCACAAACAATAATCAATTCATTTTCAATTTCAATTTTATCATTATCAAGTTCTTTAATTACTTCATTAAAATTATAATCTTTATCAGTATATTTTCTTTTAATTTGATCATCTATCATTAAATCTAAATTAATAATTTTAATCTTTAATTTATCGCCATCATTATTAATTATTTTATTTAATTTTTCTTTAATTTTAAAACTAATTTCTTTAACTTTACTACCATATCCACCACCAATACATGTTATTATTCTTGATTTATTAGTCATTTTTTTCAATATTCTTATTTTACTTTATTTTTTTTTTGCCTTATTTACTTATTATCTATTTTGATTTTGATTTTTTTTTTTTTTTTGTTTTTTTTTTTATTTTTTTTTATCCCATCCAATAAAAAGTAAAAAAATGAAAAATTTTTCAATGTAATAAATAGATTATAATTAATTTATAAAAATATTAAGTATCATAGTAAATATCATAGTAGATATAATAATAAAAATAAATTCTTTATAAAGTTACCATGTCTTTCAATAAAGAAACTGATAAAAATTTAAAATTCAAAACATCAAAAAAATTACCAATTAATTCAACTTTTGAATCAATGAATTTAAATTCTTTATTATTACAAGGTATTTATAATTATGGTTTTGAAAAACCATCATCAATTCAATCACGAGCAATAACACAAATAATTAAAGGTAAAGATATTATAACACAAGCACAATCTGGTACAGGAAAAACTGCAACTTTCACAATCGGTTTATTACAATCATTAAATTTTAAAAAAAATGATCTTCAATGTCTTATATTATCACCAACAAGAGAATTGGCAAATCAAATTAATTCTGTTGTTTGTAATTTAGGTGAATATTTAAACGTTAAGAGTTATTCAATCGTCGGTGGTGGTGTTAGTAATGAAATTAAAAATAAATTAAATAATAATAAAATTATTTCAAATTTGAAAAATAATAAATGTCATATTATTAGTGGTACACCAGGTAGAGTCCTTGATTTAATTAAAAAACAAATTATTAATACAAAAAAAATTAAAATTTTAATCTTTGATGAAGCTGATGAATTATTAAATGAAAATTTTGGTTTTAAAAATCAAATTTATGAAATTTTAAAAAATTTACCTAAAGATTGTCAAATGATCATTGTTAGTGCCACAATAAATAAAAATTTAATTGAAATAACCAAAAAATTTTTGAATGATCCAGTTAAAATTTTAATTAAAAATGATGAAATTTCATTAACTGGTATTAAACAATTTTATATTAATTTAGATAAAGAAATTTGGAAATTTGATACATTATGTGATTTATATGATTCATTAACAATTAATCAATGTATTATTTTTTGTAATACAAAGAAAAAAGTCGATTGGTTATCATCAAAATTAATTAAATCAAATTTTTCAGTCAAATCAATTCATGGTGATATGAAACAAGATGATAGAAATAAAATTTTAAATGATTTCAGATCACGTAATTCAAGAGTATTAATTTCAACTGATGTTTGGGCACGTGGTATTGATATTCAACAAGTTTCATTAGTTATTAATTATGATTTACCTGAAAATATCGAAAATTATATTCATCGTATTGGTAGATCTGGTAGATTCGGTAGGAAAGGTATTGCAATTAATTTCTTAACTAATGATGATCAAAGTTTATTTCATCAAATTGAAAAATTCTATCATATTAAAATTAAACCACTACCAGCAAATTTATCTGAATTATCATTAAAAAAAAAAAAAAACTAATAAAAAAATTTTGTAATTTAATTTTTTAAAGAAAAGAAGGTAGTTTTTTTACTTGGTATTTGATATAGTTTCAATTTGTTCGTTTTGAATGGTATATAATTTGATTAATTCATCGAGTGACAGATCTTTGGCTAAACTTGAAAGATCCCTGAATTCTGATACTACATCTAATTGAATATCAATATTATTAATATTTAATGAATCATTTTCATTATTATCTTTTAAAAAATTTAATTTCCTATTAAATGATAATAATTCATAATTATCACTTATCAGTTCAATATCTTCAATTTCAAAATTTTCATCTAAATCAATTACAATTAAATTTTCAATTTCTGAATCTTTTTCATCATTATTATCAATATCATTTGAAAAGAAGTATTTAATATTAGTTGGATACATGACATTTACATCGTTATTATTTTCATTTTCCTGTGAAAGAGAATTATCTTTATTATTATTAAGATTATTTAATTTATAGTATATATTTCTATCATATACTGTTAACGTAATAGGTTGCATTATTAAATATATATTGTTTATGAAATTGATGATGTTTTTGTAGTCTAATAAAAATTCAATTGACTTGATCTTTCAGGTAATTTTATATTTGGTTTTAGAAGTGATAAAATGGAAAAAATTAACAGTTTGGACCAACCGAGGATTGAACTCGGGACCTTCTCCGTGTAAAGGAGACGTCTTAAACCACTGGACCATTGGACCTTAACTGTTGTTTAAGTAGATAATATGCTAAATATATCAAGCCTCTTATTTTGAACAATATTATTTATTTATTTTTTTTTGAATTGTTATTTAGGTGATGTTATATTGGATTTTTTCGTTGCGATAATAGTCTTTTTATTTAAAAATCATAAAAAAAATTAATAACGAAGCAAAACTTCATTTTTAACTATGTTTATTGCACATTTTATTGACTAGCAACAAATAAAGTATTTAAATAACAAGAATATAGCAAATATATATGGTATTATTAATATTATTGGTATTATTGTTATTAATAAAACACATTACTTGTATTTTAAACGTCCGGGTATCCCTTGGTTTTATGTTTTTTCGACCTTCAAAAAAATTTTCGCTTCGTGTCATAATCGAGATTTTATTCGAACTGGAAAAGAAATGACAAATTTTCAAAAAAAAAAAAAAAAAAAAAAAAAAAAATGATACATTAATTATAATATCTTCACAGGGAAAAAATAAAAATAAAAAAGGACATCCATATAGTACCATAATGTTAGATATTAATTTATTTATTGAAGAAAAAGGTGGTAACCCAGAATTAATTAAACAATCTCAAAAAGCTAGGGGTGACAGTGTTGAGCTTGTCGATGAAATCATTGCCGAATATAGAGATTGGGTCAAGACAAGATTCGATTTAGATGAATTAAATAAAAATTTAAACAAATTACAAAAAGAAATTGGTTTAAAATTTAAAGCTAAAGAAGATGCAAGTGAATTATTAAAGAAAAAAGATGATTTGACTAAACAAAAGAAAGACTTAACTGAAAAGGAACAAAATGAAGATGCTGATTTAAAGAAAAAAATTTTCTTAATTGGTAATATTGTTCATCCATCTGTTGTTGTTTCAAATGATGAAGAAAATAATGAATTAGTTCGTACTTGGAAACCAACTGAAATCGATGAAATTGCTCAAGTTGCATCAGCAACTGGTAAACCAGCATCATTATCTCATCATGAAATTTTATTAAGATTAAACGGTTATGATCCAGAACGTGGTGTTAAAATTTCTGGTCACAGAGGTTATTTCTTAAGAAATTATGGTGTCTTTTTAAATCAAGCTTTAATTAGTTATGGTTTATCATTTTTAGCTCAAAAGGGTTACATTCCATTACAAGCTCCAGTCATGATGAATAAAGAAGTTATGGCTAAAACTGCTCAATTATCTCAATTCGACGAAGAATTATATAAAGTTATTGACGGTGAAGATGAAAAATATTTAATTGCTACTTCTGAACAACCAATTTCAGCTTATCATAGTGGTGAATGGTTTGAAAAACCACAAGAACAATTACCAGTTCGTTATGCTGGTTATTCTCAATGTTTCCGTAGAGAAGCTGGTTCTCATGGTAAAGATGCTTGGGGTATCTTTAGAGTTCATGCTTTTGATAAAGTCGAACAATTTGTTTTAACTGAACCAGAAAAATCATGGGAAGAATTTGATAACATGATTAATAATTCTGAAGAATTTTATCAATCATTAAAATTACCATATCGTGTTGTTGGTATTGTTTCTGGTGAATTAAATAATGCTGCTGCTAAGAAGTATGATTTAGAAGCTTGGTTCCCATATCAAAAAGAATATAAAGAATTAGTTTCATGTTCAAATTGTACCGATTATCAATCAAGAAATTTAGAAATTAGATGTGGTATTAAGAAAATGAATGATAAAGAAAAGAAATATGTTCATTGTTTGAATTCTACTTTATCTGCTACCGAAAGAGCTTTATGTTGTATCTTAGAAAATTATCAAACTGAAGAAGGTTTAGTTGTTCCAGAAGTTTTAAGAAAATACATTCCAGGTGAACCAGAATTTTTACCATTTGTTAGAGAATTACCAAAAAATTCCACTTCTAACAAGAAGAAATAAATTTTATGAATATACATATATATATATATATATTTATATATTTACATCGATTTATATATTGAGTATATTTTAAAATAACAAGTATTTAATGTTGTGTTGTTTATGTTTTAACTTCTTTATATACATGATTAGTTTGAAAAAGGCGAGTAGTTTATTAATAATTTATACTCGAAATATCTTTCGAGTTATATAAAGCCTTTATTTCACATATTTGAGCTCTGTCGATATCTAATTTGCACCGACAAATAAATTCCAGGATGTAACTTTAAATGACTGTCACAGCCCATACATTTTAACACCCACGCATGGTTTTTTAAATTTTGTTTTTAAATTTCGATTTTAAAAATTCAAAAACAACGAAACGAACCGCAAACAAAAAAAAACTTGTAAATAATTTTGCAAGTCGTGAAACTTGCAATTCTGTTGATGCGCAAAGCATTGTAAACCCGTAGGCGTGAATATGCTTACACACGTCTTGCAAACAATAATGGATAGTACAATCATTGACTGCAATACGATAGGATACCCATGTTTAACACTATAGTGGTGAATGATAATAGCAATATAGTAATATATTTTGAATAAGATTAAAATTTGAAAACTTGCTTCTTAATTTAAAAAAACACCTAAGTAACTGAAAAGATGTCCACTGAATTGACTGTTCAATCTGAAAGAGCTTTCCAAAAGGTATGAACCCAGTTAAATTAAAGGAAGAAAAAATGACAACAAGAATGATATATGAATGTTTTTTGAACTCATTAATGATATTGAAATTTATACAAAAGTAATGAATCTTTGAAATAATGAATCGTGATTATTTGCAAAGTCATCCATATTATAAAAAGACATCCAAAGTGTAATAAGATAGTATTTTTTATTTTCATAGAATCAACCACCAACACTAAATAACATTTTCTATCAAACTGTTCCCATAAACATATATGTATTTATTTTTAAGAATTGAAATCTAAACAAAAAAAGTTGAGACATTGCATTTTCATTCATCTTGTCAGTAATATTATTATGTCAGATGTACTAACAAATTGTTTTAAAAAATAATGTTTTTTTTTTTTTCATTTTATTAAAATTAGCAACCACATGTTTTCACCAACCCAAAGTTCAAGACTTCCAGAAGAACTAAGAGATGGTATAAGAACGTCGGTTTAGGTTTCAAAACCCCAAAGACCGCTATTGAAGGTTCTTACATTGACAAGAAATGTCCATTCACTGGTTTAGTTTCTATCCGTGGTAAGATCTTAACTGGTACTGTTGTCTCTACTAAGATGCACAGAACTATCGTTATCAGAAGAGATTACTTACATTACGTTCCAAAGTACAACAGATACGAAAAGAGACACAAGAACGTTTCCGTTCACGTTTCTCCAGCTTTCCGTGTCCAAGTTGGTGACATCGTTACTGCTGGTCAATGTAGACCAATTTCCAAGACTGTTAGATTCAACGTCATCAAAGTTGCTGCTGCTCCAGGTAAATCTAACAAACAATTTACTAAATTCTAAGTTTAAGAATTGAAAGATAAAAATTTTTACATATATACAAAAATTATATTATTTACTTTATTACCTTTTCTTCTTTTATTCTTTAACTTTTAAGCATTGTATTTTTTTTGTTGGAAATTAATCAATAAACATTATTATATATGAATATATATTATGACTATTTTGTATATAATGTATTTTTGAAATATAAATTCAATCATAATAATTCTTTATTTTAAAATTAAAAGTCTAAACACTTAAATGGTGTATATAAATAAGATACAATTACGTTTATTACTAACAATATAAACGTATTAATAAACATAGAATTTTTATAAAATAAAAAAGAAAATTTAACGTGAGGAGGCACAAATATAAGAAAAAAGAACAGAGAAAAAATTTTCTCATTCTTCTGATTTGGCCATTACAATTTTACAATCTAAAAGCCCCAGTAGTTCCTTTGATATTTCATTAATATTTTTTTCTTTAAAGTTTTTAATCAATCCTCTCATTTTTTCATAACACAACTTCAATTCTAGTCCAGAAAGTTTTGTATCAGGCTTTAGCGTGGCTAATTCATCCCAATCAACTTGTGAATCTTCAGTAAAACCTAAATCTCTGAGCTTTTCTAAAATCCATCTTTTCTCACTCTCGGTAACTGATTGAATCTTTGTAATAGCTTGTTTCCTAACTAATTTATTCCATTTATAACGACATTGAATACGCGATCTTGTGCCACCCATACGTTCACTGACAACAGTCCAATTAATTATATCTTTAAACCCAGGTTTACCATTAATTCTTTTACCTTTAGGTCCTCTTATTTGTTTTCTTTCATTTTCAATATCTTCAGCATTCATTAAACCAGAATTTCTCTTGCGTTCGAATTCTTCAGCTTGTGTTAACATTTCATTAATGACAGACCTTAATCGTTCTTCTTCTTCAGTGGACCATTTATTTGCAGCTCTGTTAGCACCACATTTAATATAATTTCTCCAACGGTCTCTACAATCCTCTGGCATTCTTCCAAGGGCTTTACCAACTTCAGACCATTGACCTTCTTTATCAACACAAAGTTTGGCTAATTGTAAATCCTCTTCTGGAGTCCATTTACCACGTTGTTCAAAAATATGATACCTTCTACGAACATGTTTATAAATAGAAGATCTAGTTCTATAAGGTAGAACTTTACAAATATTAACCCAAAAATCATCCTTACGACGACCATTTGTCCAAATTCTTTCACAAGTTTGTTGCCTATTGAAATTTTTAATTTGACTATACTGGCTAATAAATTGGTCTAAAGCTTCTTCTTCAACAGCATCAAATGCCTTACCACTACTTTGAGTTGCAGAACCAATTAATTCAGAAGCTTTGGAAGCGGCATGTAATAATAAATCGGAATCTTGATCAGATTTTAATCCGACACCAGAAATGTTTATATTCTTTTGTAGAACATCGGAATAATCTTTGTTAATTTCATCATATCTTTTATTAGTTTCAATCACAGAATTTGGTTCCTGAGTAGACACAGTTACGTTTAAATCATCATTTTGAGATCCTTTATTATCACCAGATTCACCATTAATGCCATTTTCAGATTTTTGTTTTTCTTCATCGGTTTTGGCGTGATTGCGGTCACCTTTAGGAAATTGTATAATAGATTTATCAATTCTATTGAATGAGTCCTTTTCAGATGATTGTAGTTCTTCCTTTTGTGGTTCTGTATTTAAATATTGTTGGAAATCAGGATTTTGAGTAATAGAGTCAGTATCAATAATAGCCTTACGCACCAGTTGTTCTTGGGTGTTGGCAG
Organism: Jamesozyma gamospora; assembly: GCA_030462905.1. Classification (NCBI taxonomy): domain Eukaryota; kingdom Fungi; phylum Ascomycota; class Saccharomycetes; order Saccharomycetales; family Saccharomycetaceae; genus Jamesozyma; species Jamesozyma gamospora. The sequence goes on from JAMSGN010000141.1 coordinate 34,985, forward strand.
AATCATCAAGTGTTGCTAATTCCGGATCGACAGCTAAAGAGGCGTCTCTATCTTTCTTTTCTTCAGTCTTCTTATCCTTTTTATCCCTTTTGGAATGTTTTTTCTTCTTCTTATGAGAACTACGTGATTCTTTGTCATGTTTACTCTTTTTTTTCTTAGAGTCAGAGCCATTATTTTCCTCATTAGATTTTTCAAGATCATTTAATTCTGCATCTTCACTGGTTCTTTTATTACCTTTGTCATCAGATGCATATGCAGCAGCTACGGCCGCCATCGCAACAGCCGCATGATAGTCAGAATTTGGGCTTTCAGTGGTTTGATTATTTGTATTTCCATTGCGAGCTGAATCTATATTGCCAGTATCGTATTGATTGATATCTTCTTCATGTCTTAAGTACCAACTCATATCATTCTCATCACCAACATTATTAGATGAATTATTTTGTTCTTGTCTATTTTTAATATTGTTAACTCTTTCGCTGCTTGATGACTTTTCCATATCATGGGTATGTAAATTACCTTGTACAAATTTCAATACAGCCTCTTCAACAGACTGAGTGTTTGTGCTTGTGCGAATCTTTTCTTGTTTATTTGTCTCTGAAGGCATCGTTACTCAACTAGTGTTAATAATCAATAATTTTTGGCAACCAAATCAAAAAATTTTGAAGGAGGTTAATCTTAATATGAACGGTGTACTACTACAAAGATAAATATTAATATATTGCAAACAAGTGTATACTCGTCTTGAATAGTTTGTTAATATATATGTATTTATGTTAACCTTCTTATAACAGATCAGGGTAATTCAAATAATAGTAACGTTGGGTAATGTTTATCAAATGTATTCCCTTCTTTGTGAAATGTTTTTCCCCAGTTCATTGAAAAAAAAAACAAAGTCGGTGTCGAAAATTTTTAGCATGTGTAATTTTTGAAGAAGGTGTTCTGCGGGGTTTTCTTGGTGCTGGCCTGATTTGTATGTTTGTCAAAAATGTGAGAAATCTTTGCCGGGTAACACGCATTGAAAACTCTCACACATAACTAATCTTTGTTCAGTAAAATCCTTAATTTTAAACGAATTCCACTTTTGCTTATTTCTAATTTCAAATTTTTTATATAGTGGGTGGTGGAGGAGCATTTGCTAAGTAGATTTTTTCAGACGAAGACTGATACTCTTTCAACAGTTGAGCATACCTTATAGGATCAAACGGCACAAAATCTTTACTGACGTCTGATATTCTTTGATAAAATCTTTGGACAATGCCAATAAACTCTAATAAACAATCCAAAGTTTCGCCCATAATTGATAAATTTTTCTTTCCCTTGGAGGGTGATCTTCCAGGATTACTTATCGAGGATACCGCGTAATTATTGAAATTTTTAAGCAAATTATAACACGATTTTTCAAAATATGGCAAATAAATTGAAGGTAAATTTGTTGACAGAATTAATATTTCCCTAATAAGATTAATTGCAACCAATAAGCAATCACTTGCTACAAATGTCTTGTCACCAACCACAACAGATTTTCTATTTCCCAAGTTATTCTTTCCATCATCGTCACCCGTTTCATTCATTACATCATTATTAGTTAGATTCAATATTTCTGTCCAAACCAACGGATCAATATCAGCACATGAAACAATTTCATTAACTTCTTTTTGAAAAGAAGGGTTTACAATAAAAGGTACCCAACTCTCTAATTCAATCTTTTTTTGGATCATTCTTGTATTTCTTATGTCTTTACTTGAAATGTAATTTTTTATTTGTGTAGATAAAACATCACTAATGTATTTCGTTAAAAATTCACCACTAAGGCTCTCGCAATCTTGAATAAATATCACAATAATCGAGTACAATCTTAAAAAGTAATCATATCGTAGAACAGCCGTTAACTCGCGTCTTACAGCTAAAATTTTCCCCATTCGAAGCTGCAGTATTTCTATAATATCATTAATACCCACCCGAATATCCAATTGTGTTACCATGTTATGCTGATTTTCGGACGATCCAATACTCCCTGATGAATTGATTTCATTCAATGCAAAATCTAGAAGTAGTTTTTGATGTGAAAATAATCTTGATAATGCTTCACCACAGTGGGTAAAAATTTCAATCAGCATTTCCTGGAATTCTGCAGGTGTTTGCTCCTTAATCAACGTAGATAACTTTTTTCCAGAAGGTGCTGTACTTTCTTTTGTTGATAAAGTTCCCGTGTTCGCCAATTTAGTCCCTTCAACATTTTGAATGGATAATGATGTAGAAGATAAATTATTTGATTCTGCTTCATCTTGTTTGTTTTCCTCCTCATGTATGTCTTTAGGAAGATACTTTTTAATAATCGATTTGCATTCAATCATACATTTATCTTGATATAAACTGAAAGCACTGATAAGCTCTTTGCATCTGTTCAATTTCCTAATTGTCTCTTTAATAGATTCCTGAAAATTGTTATCAAATTCCAGATAGTTTTTTTTTGTAGCATAGCCATTTTGTAATCTTTTTAATACTTCATTTGTATCAATATTCACATAATGGGATCTCAAGTCGTCAAGCAGCTTATCAGAAAGCACGATTGAAAGTTTCCCACCAATCTCAATTTTAATATTAGTCAAGCATTCCCGAGTTTCCGACAATGAAGGTACTGCCTTTAAATCAATAAGTTTATAAGGCCAATTTAAAGTCCATTTTTGGACATCCGAATTGGTGGAGTCATTTCCCTTTATCAAAAAATCTATTGATTCGATCATATCCAAACACTGCTCAAACATTTCCTTTTGGTACATGTCTTTGCAATCTTCTAATTTCTGCATGACTAACTTTACCTGGAGTAAACCTTGCTCAAATTTTTCGATGTTTTTTTTCTTAAAAATGTTTTTCAAATAGGTTATTCTTCTCATTAGTTTTTCATCATCATTTATTTTTAAGGTTTTACTTAAGTTATCTAAACCATTTACCGTATCAGACGTTTTCTCTTGAATTCTTTCTATCTCACTTAATGCCTCAATGAACTTGGGGGATGATTTGGACAATTGCAATACCAGCAAGGATTCAACAAAGTCTAAATAATCATTCAACTTAGTTTTTAAATCTGTGTATGCTAATTCTCTCGAATTCTTTGTGGATTGTCGTGGATTGTTGTTGTTTCCATCTTCAAAGGATTCGTCATTTAATCTATCTAATTGTAAATCTATACCATTTAAAACTGTATAAAACGTTCTTTCGTTGTCCAGCTTGAAATCAGGATCAAAATAACACTCAGGGACCTGCTGTATGGGGTTCTCACTCTCTTTTTTTTTTGTTTGCATTTCTACTTCATTCTCTAAAACATCATCTTTAGATAAACATTCATCGTCACCTTCTTCATGGTTCATAACAAGTCCTAGTCTGTTTAAATTCTTTAAATTGTTTTTATTCATAAAAACGTCAACGTCATTCCCCATACTATCAATATAAGTCCTAACAACCTCATTCCAGTCATCCGCAATCTCGTTATTACTTAACGAAATTGATGGAATATCCAAATTTGTAGGCTTTTGTAACCAATTTTTATTTCTAGTGTTCATGACTATTTCATATATTGAATTGTTTCCTAAGGGGGAATAGTTCATGGAACCTGATTTTGATGTATTTGAAAAAATTGATCGGTAATTGCCCGTCGTAGTAGTTATGGAAGTAGTAGTTCCAATAGTCATTACAGAATCTACACTTTTACGTGGTTGGGAAAAGCTTGATGTAGAAGATTTGGAAGCTGCTTGTGGAGTATTATCATCATTATCATCATTGATCCTGACTTTAGGTTTATCAATAGCCGTTCCCAATTGCTCAGCTGACATTGTACTTTCTAGACGTTAATCTATCGTAAGAATTGATTATATAATAAAATATCTGAATAGTGAAATTGTTTTATATTCTCTTTGTATTTTCTAGTAAATTAAAGCTTTATTATTTCCCATTTCAGTGAATGAAATGTTTAATATGTCAACAAAAGATAAAATCATTATAGACGACGCCAGTGGGTCAAAGATTAAGGTAATTATAAACAACAATACAAAATAAAATAAAATTTTACTTTGTTGCAAAACTTCTCTACTAGTTCTGTAAAATTCACATGATATATACAATATTCAGTTTTTGTATCTATACAAAATTTATTATTTCTTTCTATACACATATATTAAAACCTTCTTGTGATGCTGTTCACTAACAGAAACAGTATACGCTGTGATTAATACACCAAATTCATTTCTTGAAAAAGAATTTTTCATATTTCATAAGCAATACTAAAAAAAAACACCCTGAAATTTAATTTCAAGAAACAAAAATGCCCTTTTTTATGATGATGATGTCAAGTGCTCATTTGTCGGAATTTGTATTAAATGAAAGTAATGATGAACTTGAAGAGCGTTTAGGTGGCATCAATCTATGTCCTGACGATCTTCCTATGGGTTTTCCTAAACTAGTATCATCTTGATCTGTATTGTCTGAACTGTCTGAATTGTCGTCACTATCCGAGCAAAATATAAAATTTTTGTTAGAATTGCTACGCTTAGGCATACCAAAGTTAACTTTATTGTTATCTGCATTTAGATTGGAAGTAGATTGAGAACCAAGACGTGATTTAATGGAGTTTGATGATTCTGATTCATTTAATGACTTTCCCGTTACAAAACTACGGCTATGGCTTATAGGAACTATAGAAGGGGTTGAAAGTGCTTTGGAAAGATCTCTTAAAGAATTATTACTTTTTCCAAGTGATATCGTTCTTTTTAATGGAACTCCGTCATAATCTGTATTAATTTTTTCATCAGTAATCTCCTTCTCTTGTTCTTCTTCATCAGAACTTTGGTATTTTGAATCCTCAATAAATTCATCATCATCGCTATTAGATGATAAGGTATATTGATCATCACTACTATACGTGAATCCATCACCAGCACTTGTGCCTTTGTCCCTGTTGGCACTATTTCCAAGAACTAAGGAAGGTGGGCCTTTATCTAAAACTACATTCTTATTTTCTAAAGAGGTGTTCATTTGTGGCACATTTGTGTTTGTTTGGTTGTCTTTAAAACTATATGTCTTGCTGTTGCCCTCTGTAATGGATCTTTGTAAATCAATACCTTCAGGGACATCAACAATGTCACAGGAGTCCATTGGTAAAAAATTGGATGTATCGCCTTTGTAAACAGAGTTATAATCATAAATATAATCATAGCCTCTTTGAGTATTCACATTGTGAGAAATAGCGTTACCATAACTGTCGACTTCGGAATTATCTGATTCTTCATCTGAACCATAGTTTAATGTGGTGGCAGGTAATAATTTTATGATTGGTCGAACAGACGATTTTTCACTTTTAGAAGATGAACTAATGGAGGAATTATCAGTGTTTGTGGTCGAACCTGTTCTTCCTGAAAGTCTAGCGCTGATGAAAAGACCGTCTTTGTCTTCATGTTCGTCTCCGCTAAAATCAGAACTTGATTCATCAGATGAATCTGCAGAGTCGTCCTCCGAATCAAATACAAAAGACGTCCTGGAATTGTTCTTATTTTTGGATTTGCTATTCAATTCATTACGTGAATTATCAGCTAAATTTCCATTTTTATGGTAACCATTAGTATCATTATCAGAATCATCAGAATCATAGTCTTGAGAACTATATCCGTTACTTTCTGTATCTAAATAGTCGAGTGCCATACTTTGTTCCACACGATCATTAAAATGGATATGTCTATCACTAGTTGTTGGGTGTGTAACATGTTTTTCTTGTTTTTTACCTAAAGTTGATATAGAAGTCAAAATGGATGTCAGTTTGGGTTCTTCGTTAATAGAAGTACTAGTATTTGGAATAGATGATTTATCATCACTTTGATTTTGATCTGCGGATGGAGAATTGTTAGATTTATTCACAGAAATATTGTTACTGTCACAAGGTATTGCATAACTTTCAAGATTTGATGGATTACCTGTATCATTCCCACCCTTTGATTCTAAACCTTTCTTGCTGTTAATATTTACATTATTGTTTGTACTGTTCTGTGGCTTTTGAAAATATTGAGCATTAACTCTTGCAGCCAACATATCAAAGTCATCATCAACATTACCTTGACCATATGGATCCATTACAGAAGCTGCATGTTTCATTTCATTAAAATGTTTTCTTGCCTCATTTAGCTTCCATTGAGCATTTTCCTCTATTATTTTTGAAACTGTTCTTTTCTTTAAAATTGGTTTAGGTTTTATGTGTTGATGTCTGGAACATTTCGATATGTTTGTTGGCAATCTCTTGGATGTTTCATCATCTGATCCATAACCTCTTGAAATGTCATTATTATCATTATAATTATCATTATCATTATCATTATTAGTTGCCGTAGTAGTACTGGATATTTTATGTTGTTTGGATCCAGAATCACGGACAATAGGACCATATAACCAAGTAACATCAGAATCCTTTGACCAATTAACTATTTCAGGAGAGACAGTCGCAAGGTGATTTCTAGCTTTTGCCCACGTTCTCCAAGAGGCGTTTTCTAATCTAGCAGCATTAACCAAATCAACGTCCTTTTTCTTTTTCTTTAAAATAATATATTTCCAAGAGTTTGAAATTTCTGACTCTTTCCAATGATGGGATAAATAATCTACATGTCTTTCAGGTTCTCTCACCACATCGTTATCATCTTGAGGAATTAGAATATTATCGTTATCGGCTGGTGGAGGAGAGGCAGAGGTAGATTGTAAATTATAATCATCTTTATATTCTTCGTAATCTTGATTTGTATCATCAGATTCGGAGTCAGACTGAAAATCGAAACGGTTGTCATTTTCTGAGGGTTTCTTTGAAGAGTCCACATAATCTCCTAATATACCCATTGAACGAGTTCTTTTAAGGTTGAATGAAGATTTTTTAAATTCGTCATCATCTTTCGCCTCCTTTGCCATGGATACCGAAGGACCCATATCTTCATCATCACCGTAAGGAAGATTTGTTGTGTTTTGTTCTGCTGTAGTTGAGTTAGCAAAGTAAGCTGCTAAGTTATTAGACATCAGTATTAGTTTCTATATTCTATATTAACTTTAAATCTGTTTGTAAAGTTTGATGTTAAGAGTGAATGACCTATTCAAAACTTAAGTTTAACAAAAATTTATAAAGTAAAGGGATCTATGGATATTAAACTAATTTTTTAAAAATGTAGTTTTGTGATCGAAGTTAAGAAAAAAAAAGGGAAATTTATAGTAATGAACGTACGATATAAGCGGTTAATGTGATGGTGATTTGAAAGGGCTTCTATCCGTTATTTTAAATTTTTGAAAACAAATTTCTGTCTTGTAATACACTTTCTTTTTCTTTTGTTTTAGTAAAATGTAATTGCAGGATATCTCAATAATATCTAAGATCTACACTTATGCTTTCACAATAGTAAAGGTTATTGTTAATCAACGAAAAATTGATAATAGAAATACCTATTCAACTAAGTAATTAAGGTACTGTGTGTGCTTTTTCTATGTTGAGTTTGGCTACTAGTAAATTGTAGTGTCAAGCTCTTCCATAGATTCTTTTGTATTTTTTCCTTTGTCTCATTTTTTTTTTTGGTAATATATTTTGGTTTTCCCGACTTTTTTTCATGGGGTGATGAAACAGAATTAAACATACTTTTATTTCCTTAACCAGCAATTCAAGAAGTCAAAACTGTGTTATCGGAATAAAAAACATTTAAAGTTATAATAATATATACTATATATTAATTAACTGACAGCTATTGAATGGTATACACTTTTTGAGCGATTCTTGCTTTTGTAGGGCAAACAACTAGGAAACTGAAGATGAACTGGCGATCCGGGTAGCAGCATTAAGAAAAACGTGCGCGAAATTGTTTATTTTTAACCAAGTTTTCATACTCAAGCCACTAATGTAAGGTCGAATTATTATTTACTATTTATGTATAATATTCTACTATACAATTAAGGTGAGTTCGATTAGTTATTTGTCTTTGTAACGTAATGTTGGCACCTACTAGTAACCTTATACCGATTGAATTAGTGAAGTCATTTTGGATTGCCATACCGCAAAACTGTCCCTTTAAATTTGAACTCTTCAAGTAATTAGGAAATTCAATTTTATTCCAAAATTTTCCACTAACAATATCAAATATTTGTATTTCACCATAATCTGTGTTAACAAATAGATAATTATCAACGATTTTCAATCTTTGTGAAGTTCTCTTTTTATACTTATTTCTCATAAAATCGATTTCGCCAATTTCTAATGATCTTTTTTCTAATTTAGAATTATTGAATGGTTCCCATTTTAAAACTTTTCCATCTAATGCAATTGAAATCAGCTCATTACCGTCTTCTGTCCAAATTAAATCATTACATGATCTTAAATGAGCTTTCTCACTAAAGACTAATTCATTTTGACCTTCATTCCAATGATGTTGTACTAATTCTGTTAACAATTTATTTCGCATTCTTAAATCCCAAAGTTTAATTCTACCATCATTATCACTTGAACTTATAATGTAATCTCTCTTTGGATTTATCTTACAAGATAAAATTTCTGATTTCATTGATGATTTCGTATTGATTCTATTATCTTTACCAAATATTGTTATTCCTAAATTCATATTTCTTAAATCAATTAATCTTGGATAATAATCATCACTTGCAACAATTAAATAATTCAATTGACTTTTAACACAATCAATTTGATTAAGTTCAAAATTAAAAGCAATATTGGAGACACTTTCAAACCTTTCTGTATCCCAAATTTTAATTGTTTTATCGTAACCACCACTGAAAAACATTCCATCATCATTTCCATACCATTTTAAACATTTAATTCCAAATGAATGATGTAGGTTTTGATTTTTTCCTATTGTCTTATTATTTAAATCAACAACTTTTCTATTAGAACCTCTATATAATTTAAATTTATTAAATTTTGTTTCAAAAGTATGTACTAAAGGAATATTAGCATTATCATTCCGATGATTTTTTTCAATTTCTATTGAATTTTTCTTTTCATTTGATAATTTTCCTTTTACTAAACATAAACGTTTATTAATTAACGTATCATTATGATTTGTTGAAAGTAATTTATCATCAAACTTCCAAAGTGATATAGATCCATCATCAAAACCAGTTAAATATTTATCACCAAAGGATTCATTATTAATATCAATTGTTGTTATTTTATTGAAAACTGAATGAGATTCATATGTTTTAAAAGTTTTTGTTTCCGTTAATTTTTCTGATTGTAATTGTGTTATCCTTTTATTTGTAATTTTATCTTTTAATCTTGTTTCATTCATATTAACTACTTTATGGTTTATTTAAAAAAAAAAAGATTCAAAAAATGTGTTTACTTTATATGGTCTTCAATATTTCGAAGTGGCAAGTACATAATTATAGAGAAAAAGAAAAGAAAAGTTGCAAGAAAATATGAAAAATTCTTATTGCCGTCATTGTTAGATGTGTTATATTTGTCCTTCTTTAGCTATCATTCATTACTTATAATTATATACATATTATATGAAAGGAAAATGACAAATGAGATTTATTGTTTACAAAAACGCTAATTACGAATAAAATTAAACTATTAAAAAATTTTAAAATTAAAACTTTTGAATAGTTTCCCAAAAAGTTTTACCTTGGATTTTATGAACTTTTAATTCTAAATCAGATGGATTTCTTGAACCGTCAGCACCTGCAATGGTACCGGCACCCCATGGAGAACCACCATGAACTTCTTCTAAATTAGTTAATTCTGGGAATGTATTTTTATAACCTAATGGAACGAAAATAATACCATGATGAACTAAGACAGATAAAGAATTGATGATAGTAGCTTCATTACCACCACCGGTACCAGTGGAGACAAAAGCACCTGCAATTTTACCATGTAAAGCACCTTTAGCCCATAAACCACCTGTTCTATCCCAGAAAGCTTTCCATTGAGCAGGGAAATTACCGAATCTTGTTGGAATACCGAATAAGAAAGCATCGTATTCTGTTAAGGTATCTCTGGTAGCAATTGGATAGTCAGGTTTTGGAGCACCACCTAAAGCTTTAACGACTTCAGGAGTCAAAGTTTCTGGAACTTGATAAATATCAGCTGAACCACCAGCAGCTTCGATACCTCTCTTTTCAGCTTCAGCTAATTTAGCAACGTGACCGTATAATGTGTAAATAATGATAGCAACTTTTGGCATTTTTTCTTAGAATATAGATATATGAATTTTTTTTTAAAATTTTCTTAATTGAATGTTTACCAGAAAATAATTGTTGATAGAGGAAAGAAAGAACGAAAATTATCAGTGGTAAGGGATATATTTTACTTGTATTGATAACTTATATATATATATGCACCGATTAGGTGTTTATTTGAATAGGGTGGTTCTGTATCGGGGCAAGCAGTGCAGTGTTTTCGCCCCTCCAAACCGCTTTACGCCGCAGTCTCGCAGACGGATTTGGCACGTTTGAAGGGGGTTGTGCTGGCATTTCTGGGGAATAGGGATAATGCGGTGCGTGGGTGGCCAGCATTTACTAAGATCTTAATAATGAAAAAAGACACACAAGTCACATGTAACGAACCTGAGTGAGTGAATGGCCGTGAAATAAACTTGCTTGTTTACATGCATACTGTGGGTGTATTTTTCCACTGTGGTATAATCCATTTTTGTCTGCAGAATTTTTACTAAGCTTAGGCTGATGTGACACATGAAATCAGGAAAAGTAAAGATAAACTTCGCAATACGTTGTAGTGATTAATAATATATTATGTAAGGCATTGAATAATGAATTAACTAATATATGCTGTTTTGACAGTAATCTATCAAGTCAAGTTTTAATCCTTTTTTTTGTGTTCTGTTTTTTTTCTTATCTTGCCTTGTCTTTTTTTGATAATTCGGTCCTTGTCTTAAAAATTCATATTGATGTTAAAAATATAAACAAAACTTAAAAAATTATCAATTTTAACGAAAATAAACTGAAATGTGTTTTCAGCAAATACTAGAATTGAAATGAAAAGTTAATTACCTGATAACTAACGCAAAAATCACAAAAAAACTGCTTTCTTACATATAAAGACAATACAAGGTACTTTATTATGAATTCGCAACCTAGCGATAAATGATACATATACTGATGATAGCAACTATTTACTTACATAAAAGATTATATTTCTAGATTTGAAAATATTTCTGTTTTGAAGAAAATTTTTTTAAACAGAAACCTTTCTTATTTATTAACCAGTATTTCGAAACATAACCTCAACTACTTTTTTTTAGCAATAAGTGTTTGTAATATAACAAGCGAGATTTTTTCAAATGGAAATTTTAGAATATGGTTTCAAATTTTTTTTTTGAGACTATAAAAAATTCATTTCTTGCACACTGAGTTAAATTTGGTTTGTTAAATTTTTAAATTTGTATGAAAATTATATATAAAATCTTGAATAGGAGGTGTTTCAAATATTGTCTCGGGAAAATTACGTAGGGTAGAAATCCAAAGCACGACGTTAAAGTGAACGACGACATTAAAGTAAACGACAAAAAATCTCATTAAAAAAAAAAATAATTTGAGTAAATTAAAAACTTGACTTTTGTTTTCAATTAACATAAAGTAGCTAAGAGTTTACATCTTTCTTGGAGAAGAAATAAGAAATTTGATTTATTTTTCCATTTACAATATGTTCTTCTTTCTTTTTCCTTACTAATGTCATCAATTGAATCCAAATAAGATGAATAAGTGACAAAATTCGTCGATGAGGGATTTTTACTAACATTATTGTTATAGAAAAAAATAAAATACAAATGCTTGTAATTTGATGACTAGGAAACCATCACTTTTTAAAATCAACCATTTAATTAAGAACACCGAATATCCAAATTTAGTAAAGACATTCTTTTAATTAAATAAAAAATTGCCATATAACAAATAATATATCCTTAAAAGGATTTTCTTCTGTAAAATGCGTCCCCTGAAAATGTGTAACTTATTATTAATTGACTTAGTATTACCGCGGTAAGTTAAAAATAAACTAAAAGCGTTTTATATTTTGTAAAAATTTTCTATACTTTGTCAACATATTTGGGTTCAATCATAGTTTATTAGTATAATCCTTGTTATAATGTTTTAATATATAATACAAACAAAAAAAAATTCTGATTTGACATTATATATGAGGTCATTGTTACAACCTTCATTTAATACTAAAAAAAAATAACATAAACTCTCCATAGTAATAACATTAAATGAAGTTTAATAATTATAATATGATATGAAGCATTTCTAGAATCGCTAGGTATGATTTTTGGCATTTCTTTACCTTAACTCGCTATGTAACACATATTTTTAAGAGAAAAAAAATTAATTTTGCTAGTTTATAATGTTCTATCACACGATAAGTTATCTCAACATTTCTTCAATCCTATTAATTACATTATATTATATAGTCGCTTTGACATTTTCAAAGATTGACCGATCAGATAATACTTTAAAAGGTTGTAATTCAAACAAGATTTTATATTCATAACTCCTGATTAAATTCTACTTCTATAAAAAGATAAGATATTATGTCAGTTCATTAAACCTCATTTTTTTAATTGAATAACAAAAGTGTTCGTCTGACAATCAAAGAAAATCAGTTTTTTGAAATAAGTCATTTTCAAGAAAGAAAAAGGTTTTATGATATTAAACGTATTATTGGTTCATTGTATACTTTCGTTTCTCACCAAAATAAAATCGAGGGTTTTTATGGTAAGTTTATGCAATCACATAATAACTAAAAACTATAAATTTTCATTTCTCATGGCATTCCACGATTACCAAGTGCTTTTGTCTTTCTCATTTATTCTGCACACTATGGAATGAGGATTAAATCTGCTCCTTTGGAAAAAATCCTCAAGAGCATCAAACGCTTAAATTATTCTTGCATATAAACCTAATGTAACTTTTTTCATTGTATGGATATTTTTCCTCATCAGGTAAATTGGCACGGATAAATTCGATGGGCCTTATTTATTTGTGCGTTACTTATTAAAGAAACGTCAAAATATTTTCTTCGAAAAATTATTGCCTATTGCTATTTTGGGTCTTTTTCCCTACGAAAAATGTGTGGTGCGGACTTTTTTTTTTGCGGGATATTGAACATTAATGGCCCTCAATAACTATGCGTCATTAATTGTCTGTATAAACCGTAACTGAATTTTATGTTAGTAAAAAATTTTAGCAAAGGGTACGACAAAAGGTTGCAAAGGAAATCTAGGAAATTGACTTCTACGCCATTTTAACAGATCCGACAGCCTCTAAGTTTTAGATACTTCTCACAGTTTTGTTATTATTTTTGTTGCTTATGATGCTTCAATTAAACGAATCAAAATATAGTAATTATATTGGATGTTGCTTATTATTAGCGGTTAGCACGGGTCTATTACAACCGCATTTTACTGAAGATGATTCAGTGTTACACAAAAATAATTGAAAAAAAAAAAAATCAGAAACACCCTTCTCAAAAGCAGAAACATGAAAACAAATCACCGTGCTCCATTAAAAAGATGTTTTTATATTAGAAAATTTCTTTTATTTACATTACTACGTGAGTTTCTGTAATCATTGTATTTTGAATGCAAGTCTACCACTTCTGGTGATTGTTTTTATTTTCCTTTTTGAGAATAATTGGAAAATTGTTATTGATAAAATATAATTTACCATGATTAGTTACATTATTAGAGTTCTCCCAGTTTTTGTTAAATTTGTTTGAAAAGTATAAATACTCAATAATAATTGGTTTATACCCATTTTTGCAATAATTATTAGATTCGTTTTTCTTTCAGATCATTCTTTTCTAATCTTTTTTTTTTTTAATTTCAGAGTTTTATTTCTCTACTATTATCTTTTACTTTTCTTTAGCCTTATCCAACTGTAAAACAATTGACTGATTAATATCATTGGTTAGAATTAATATTTATTTTGCTCTAAAATATAAATATAACAATTTTATAAATAATTTCTAATATCTAATTACTAATATTAATATAATAATTCATAAAAGCATATTTTTTTTTCTGTCATCAAAACTAAATTCATAGAAGTATTATGTCTGCTTACATTGACTTAATTAAAAGAGGTGGTAACGAAGCCATCAAAATTAACAAGCCAACTGGTACTGATTTCCATCTTACTGCCCGTGGTTCCGATTGGTTATGGGCAGTTTTTTGTATTTTCCTTTTGGGTTCTATTGTTACAATCTTATTAATGTTCAGAAAACCTGTTCACGAAAGATTTTTTTACTATACTGTTATTGCTCCATTATTAACTATGTGTATTGCCTATTTCACTATGGCCTCTAATTTAGGTTGGGCTCCAGTTAGAGCTTTGTACAATCATAACAGAGTTTCTACTCAAACCACTCATTTAGGTATAAGACAAATTTTCTATGCAAGATATATTGGTTGGTTTTTAGCTATGCCATGGCCTGTTATTCAATTATGTTTATATGGAGACACTCCATTCTGGCAAATTTGTTTTAACGTTCTTTTAACCGAAATCTTTGTTGTCTGTTTCTTAATCGCTTCTTTAGTTAAAACTACTTATAAATGGGGTTATTTTTCATTTGGTGTTGCTGCTAGTTGGGTTGTTTTCATTTCAATTCTAACAACAACTAAGAATCGTGTCAGAAAAATGGACCGTGAAAGATTTTTATGTTTTAAGATTTCTTCAACTGTCGCTATCTTTTTATGGGCCATCTATCCAATCTCTTTTGGTTTATGTGAAGGTGGTAATGTTTTAGTTGTTGATTCTGAACAAATATTTTATGGTGCTTTAGATGTTTTATTCTTATGTGTCACTGTGTTTTTATTCTTGCCAATTGCATCTCATGCAGGTTTAGATGCTTTAAAGTATATGACAAACGAAGAATCTCATGAAGATTTCCACTATTCTGTTTCTACACCAAAATTTTCTCCACCAGCTTCTCCCAAACCTCAAGGTGAAAAGAAAGTTGACAAATTAAAGAAAACAAAAAAATTAAGTAAATCTAAGAAATAAGTAAATTGTAAGTTTTATTAATTTCATTTCCCGAATTATTGCATTTTTAAACTTTTCCACACTTTTGCCTTTTTACTTGAATATTAATACTATTCGATCTTTAATGTTTCTTTTTAAGTTATAATTTTTTTAAGTTCTTACCACCAAATTTTTTTTCTATTTCCAAAGCAAAAAAATTGTTTAATTGATTAAAATTTGCTATCCTGATCCTTCATAATGTCATTTTTAATGTGTTGTTTGTTTATTCTCAAGCGATGACATTTACGCTGTTATAGTTAAATGTTTATCAATTTATTGTATCATCTAATGACTGCATTAGTATAAGATGTTTATACAAAAAACAAGAAAGTTACTTTTCAATACAAAATGGATTTTTGGATTAAAACAATTACCGTTTGCAAAATCAAGAATTGAAATGTAATGCTTTTTTTGAAGAAAAAATATATAAAATAATTTGATACCTCAAGCTTACTTAAATAGTATGTAATATATATATATATATAAACTTTTTTGAAAAAAATATCTAAATAAGCTGTTAAAATAATTTTTAATTTGTGAAAGAAGAGTTTCGTAATTCACCAAACATTTAACAAAAAAAAAAGGTTGAAACAAGATTATCTATGTAAAGACTGTCTTTAATACATTATTATTTATCATTATATATCCCTAAAATAAAACTTATTAAAAACTACCACGTTAAAACATCTTGTTCTTCAATGTTATAATGATCATCCTTACGATACCAAACTCTTTCTAATCTTTGTATATTATGTTCAGTTAATCTTCTAAATTTGGTACCATTTAACTTATAATATTCTCTTACAATATTTCTTGTGCTTTCATCCATAGCATTCAACCCTGCTAAAAGAACTGCAAAATTTGAATAACAAGTTCTTAAGTTTTGTGGAGGAGAATCACTATCTAAAAATTTGAAAAATGACATTATTCTTTTAACAACTTGTTGAATTGTAGTAGATTCTTTTGGAATTCCCAATAATTTTAATAAAACAATTAATAAAAATGACAATACTTGAGTTTGATGTGATATATCATACCAACTAATAGCAATAGTTTCACCATTTCTTAATTTAACTAAGTCTATTGCATTATCTTCAATATGACTTTTACTTGGATGAGATTGTGATTCTGGTGGAATTATACCTGTCTTATTGATAAACTCATATTCTAATTGTCTATCAATTTCAACAAGAATCTTTTGAGTTTTAAAATACGAAACTAATTCACCTGATGATGGAGACCAAAGTAAATAATCCAATTTCTTATTAAACTCACCACATTTTTCAGTCTTTTTAATAGATATCAATGACCTAAGAACTTCTTTAATGACTAAATCAAAATCTTCTTTATGACCTCGTAATAAATTAAATTCATTTAAAGGTGTCATAACATTTAAAAATTTTAAAGAATCAACGTATTGATAATCATATGGATCAAAAATAATATCTAAATCACCTTCAATTAAAGAACCACCAAGTACTGTACTAACCGAAGCAAATGTTTCCATTACTTTGAACCAACATTTTGCAATATTCAAGACTTTTGATGATTTACCTGCGTTAATTTTCTTGAATAAATCCGTCACACCCTTTAAATGTGATCTCCATTGAGAATTCATTGTATTAATACAATCCCATGCTAATAATATTACAGTTAGAATAATAGGTTCAATTTTATTTAAAACGTTTGATTCATTATGAAATTGTTCTCCTAATAAACTCAAACAATGTGATAAATAAGCACAATAATTTCTTTCATCATCAAAATTATTACTTTTACGATGTGAAATAGATGCACCAATGGCTAAAATTGCAGATAAAAGGTATGATTCATTCCTTGCAAATGATAAAAGAATATCTCGAAGGGGATTACCTTGATTTTGAAAAAATGGAGCTATACTATCTAAACAATCATTATAAAATATTCTTAAATATTCATCATGAATTCCACCTAATCTAAATGCAGAAATTTTAATGTTAAATTGAATATTATTGTTTACCAAAAAAGAAATTGGTACAGAAGAATGATGCGAGGTTGTTGGCATTAATAATTGTGGTATATCTAAATCAGGGAAATCTAAATCTTTTAGATTTTCATTTAAAAGAAAAGAATCATTTAATTTCATATTAACAATGTCATTGAGATTTTGCATTAATAAACTCGTATCAAATCCATCCATGCTATTCATTAAAATTTCATTAGAAATGCTTTCTGATGGTTCATCGACTTTAGCCGAGTTTGTGTTGTTAATATGATTATTACTGACATTAATATTGTTATTTTTATCATTATTGTCATTATTATTATCATTATTGTTGTTGTTATCTTTGTTAGAGTTTTGCTCATTTAATGCCATTGTAGGCGAGACAACATTTGAACTAATTGAAGAAGTCGAGGATACGTAGGGAAGAGATGAAACTAAATTAGCAACAGGTGTTGTAACATGCTTCGTAATAGGAATTGATTCCTTTTCAATGCGATTTTTGTCATCTGAGTTACGTTTCTTATTCTTTGGGTTTGAAATATAAACACATTCACGATTTAATCTAGCGCATTGCCAACATGTAGGTTTGGTTTCATCACATTTCATTCTTCTTCTTTTACATTCTGAACAACCATTTCTTGAATATTTTCTTTTGACAATATTATTTTTTTTTTCTTTATTTAAAAGATTATAATCAGGTTCGAAACTTAATTCTCGTTTATTTTTATCTGTATTAACATTAACATTATTATTATTGTTATTATTATACGTTGTGGGATTTGTATTTGTATTTGTATTTGTATTTGAATTTGTATTTGAATGTTCACTATTTGGTGTCAAGATATCTGTAGATGTAGTAGACATTAATCTTTGTAATCTGGAATGTTGAGAAGCTCCACTTAAAAATGATAGGGGAGAATTTGCATCAATTGTATTACTAAAATTCCTGTGGTTATTGTTATTTATTTTTGAATCAGAATTTCCGTTGGTAAAAGAAGATCTGCTATCTAAAGATGCTGGAGAAAGATAATTACCCTGCGAATTAAAAAAAGAATTAGATTCCTTATCTTGTGAATTATTCTCAACAGATGTGGAGTTGGTTAACATGATAAAATAGAACTATGATGAAATGAAAATTATGCAAAGGAAAAGAATGATGGGAAAGTAGAATCTATCTCAAAACAAAAAAAAAACAACTAACGTTACACGGAGACGAAAATTCCCAAGACGGCTATGGAGTTTGATGTATCAAATTAATAAAATTAGATTGGATTATACACGCGTATATGATTAGTTATTTACTCTTGAAAATCCCGTAGGTAATCTAACAATTTTCTGATCGGGTTAACAATGGATATTTCAATGATCAATGCTATGACGTTTTCAGGTAACTATTAACCAAAACGTCAATTACTATGGTACTATTGTCTTAATTCTTTTGCTTCAAACGTGTGAAAACGAGTAAGTTGGCAATTCAACTGGAAAACTTCGCTTGCGGTGTTTGGACTGAAAATTTTTTCCAACGGAATTTGTTTTTCCCCGTGCAAATTCTACTGCGGTGCGATTTGTGAGTCATTTTTTGCAATGCTAAATAAAACGGAAACGTCCTATTAAAGATCATTGTTGAACAAGAGTTTCGAGTATTTCAATGCTGGTCATGTACTGTGTCTTTGGGTTTTTAGACACGGAAATCCACTCTGTCCCGTGGACAGGCTCGTGATTTTTGACACTTTCGTAGCATTGTGTTATGTCCCTGTTCAGTTTCTTGTATGCACGACAAAGCCATACCCAACAGTCACCGTTGGTAGGATAAGATCTTGTAGCTCTTTCCATCCATTTGATGGCAGTAGAATATTGTGAGTCTCTGAAAAAAGATTTACCAATTTCAAGTAATACATGATAATCGTTACTTGTGTTCTTCAATGCATCTTGAAACATTGTCTTCTTTAGTGATAAACTCTTATTATCTAAAAGACGTATATTCTCAACCCAAAAATTTGCATTATTAATGTTTTTCTTAATACCTTGTGATGTAATCATTCTGGCTTGCTCAATATTGTTATTTCGTGCTTCTAGTTGAGCCATGGCCAAGGTCAAAATTTCAACATTTCCTTTCTCTTCCTTATTTTTGATTAATGCCAAGTCTAGTGTAGCACGAGCTTTAGTTGTTTTCCTCAAATCAATATCCTCGATCTTCGACAATTCAACCCAAAGTATGGCAATACTAGGTAACTTTTTAGTTCCCATAACATAAATTTCCTGACATTTTTCAAAATCACCAATATCATGGTATATCTGTCCCAAAAGCAGATAGAATTTGTAACAACAAGGAAACTTGATCAAACATTTATCTTTTAGAAATCTTATAGCATCCTCATGCATTTCTTTGAACCTTAAAAAATTAACGTATTTATAGTACAGCCTTTCTAGCCCAGGAACTGCATCGTCTTCAAATTTTTTCAATAAATATTCTAGTAAATATTCAGTTTCATTAAATTGTTTAAATTGAGATAATAGCTTTAACTTTGCAAACCAAATATCTATTGATCTTGGAGCAACATCCAAAGTTTTATCAATAACCTCAATTGCTTTTTCGTTGCTATTTTCATATTTCCAAACTTCTTTAGCATAAACAAGTCCTAAAAGAGGATTTTTTTTTAAAGTTTCCTGACCATTTTGAAATAAAATATTCTGAAATATATTAAATAACTCATCCATTTTATCTAATTTTTCACATGTTTCTTTCAAAGATTTCCATGCACTAATTTTCGTTGGCTCTAAATATAGTAATGCCCTAAAACTATAAATCTTAGTAAACGAATTTGGTAAATTATTAACTGCTTTTAATGCCAAATCTTCAACCTTCCCACCAGAAACAGTAAAAATAGATTCGGTTAACGCAATTAATGTCTTCTTTGCTATCAAATTTCCATTAACGGTGGAATTGTTCTCCAATTCTTCAGTATCTTTTAACCAGTCTTCTAATGAAATATTCTTGTTAATTTCAATCATTTGTGACATACCTTTTTTGAAAATTTTGAGTAATTTGTTGACAGTCACATTTGGATTGGACGTTTCTTCTAGACGTGAAATTAATATCCATATTCTTATATCATCTTTAATAATTTTTCTTGCATGGTTTAAGGATTTTTTAGCGTCTTCAACATCTTGTATTCTAACTAATGCTGTCCATAAATCAATGCTCTTTGGAATAAATTCAACAGCTTTTCTCAACACTTTAATCGTTTCGTTTTTATCAGATTCAAATTGAACTGCCAATTTCCATAACTCTTCTGTATAAGGAATTTGTTGCAATGCCTTTCTAACAACTCTATACTTATTGACTTTTTCATTCTCTAGTTCAATTGCTTTAATCCATAATTTAACCGAAGTTGGGTTGCATTTAATTGATGTAGCAACTAAAACTTTTGATTTGTGTAAATCTGAAGAATGCAATCTAATATTCTCTATCCATATATCTTCATCATTGGGACACCATTCACAACCTTCTTCAATAATTTTTTTGGCAATACGAATCTTTTGGCATTTTTCTTCCAGTCTTGAAGATGCAATCCAACCCTGAGCTTTAGTCGGATCAGATTTGCGATATGATTTCAAAATAACACGCATTCTTTCAATATCGTCAGTTTTAACATCATTTTTTGTCATTGAATCAACTGATTGTGATTCTAATTCATCCAAATACGCCTTGGCCTCATTTTTTTCAGTATTATTGAATATTTCGTAATCATCTTTCTTATTTGAAAAGTTTATATCCAACTGTCTACTAAGTACTTTTTCACGTTCTTCCGTTAATTTTGTAAGATCAACTTTATTTGAAATTAAAGAGTCTGGAGCAGCATATGTTTTCCTATTAAGCTGTTGTTCTAAACGAGACCTTTTGTTTTTTCTAGTAAAATCACTAGCCTCAGGAATATTAAGCCATTGTTCACTGGTCAAGTTTACTAATGATCTTTTCAAGTCCTTAAATTGATCTTTGATCTTCTGATTTCCATTATTGTCACTATCGTTAGTAATTTTTTTGTTTTTATTCCTCTTGGCATCTATAAATTCGAAAGCTTTTTCTGCTTCCAATTCTTCTTGTGCATCCTGTTTTTCTTTCAAATTGACAGAATTAATTGATTTATTGATGATATCATTAGTGTTATTATATTTTTTAATAATCGATTTATTACTGCTTTTGTTACCTCGTGTTGAAAAACCTGTTGCGCCTCTTCCCAACCCAGGCACATAACCTGGTGGTGGTTCCAAATCTAAAAATGCAGGTCTCTCCATTCTATCAAAAATAACCTATATTGTTGTCGTTTTCAATTAATAGTGCTTCTTATGTAATGTGTGCCATATGTTACATTTTTTAATATTTTGTCTTTCTTTTCTGAAATTGCAAAGCGCGATATTAATACTATAAAAGCAAATGGTAGAAATTTCCCATAAATTGATTGAATAATTATCAACTTATTAACTGTTTTTTATTGCATATATTTGCTCAATGCAGGATTTAAATAGGCTTTAACGTCTTAAAATTACGTTCTTTACACATGTGACAATCCCTGTATTTTACATAATATCTGCAATACCAATAATATATTGAAAAGTGTATGTCAAATAGATATTGAATCACTCCTTTTAAATTACGTTTTAAATAGTAAACTATTTGTAAGGTTAGTTAATATCAAACTTTAGTAGCCAAAATCTCGTTCCCCAATAAGAAACGCTAGGAAATCAAGCGTAAAATATGTTTCATTCAATTTGAAATTTATTACGAGGATTCATTATAATTTTTACCACAACAATACTGTTGTTATTATCTTTGCTCTCAATTCGAAAATTTGAGAATACAAAGCGACAAATGGACTACTTTATTTTACATACAGTTGTTTGGTTATTTGGTGTATGACAAAGATAATTATCATTATTTTTTTTTTTTGCTGTATTACGAAGAAATGTGTTAGAAATTGTAGTAAAGGATGTAAATGTGATATAAATACCTACTGTTGAGATCCCTAAGAGATGATATAGTCCACTTTGGAATAGCACCATATATTGTTGTACTTTCTTCAAACGTTTCACAAGTATAAATTTGATAGTTATGAGATTAACGTTTAATTTTTCCATTAATGTTTTGTAGAAAAAAAAGAGAAGGGCGTTAGAATTAACATTACCATGCGTTTTGATATAAACCTTTTCAATTTGCAAACAGATATTTCAGTTGTAAAGCGCTTATGGTTTATAACAATTTTGCCCAAATGTAAACAACCAGAGCTAACCGACACCGTCACCTATTTTAGTATTCTCTTATTAAAAAACAACATTTCATTTTGTTAGCCTCTAATGTGTCATATAAAGCTTAAATGTCAAATTACGCAAATATGAGATAATTCTTCGAAATCAACCTATGAATCCAATAAATGAAAAGTGTGAATTTTGGATAAAAAAAAAATTAACTTGCAAATTTCCCAAATCTGCCGTTTGGAATTTGCAAATTATATACAAAAAAGTTTAACAAAATGTTTTTTTGAATAGAAGTTTTATGTTGAGTTTATAAGTTATAATTTGTTTTCATAAATAGCAGTGTAATCGAGATACAGTTCATAGACTTAAGATACGTGCTTACGATTTTTTACTCATGTCAAAAATGTAAGAGTAATCTAAATATTACGCCATTAAAAAATATTACAGAAATAAATAAAGGAAAATAAAAGTGCAAATGAGAAAGAAAAAAATATTAGGTAAGGAGGTATTGCAATTAGTAATACACAAAAAAGTTATGAGAAATTAATTGATATTAAACTTTCAAAATAATCAAAATGAGATTACTTTCAAGGATATTGACGATTATATGGTGTACTTTATGTATGTTTAAGGTTATATAGTCAAGATGCTTCAGTTAAAAATGTGTATTTAACAAAAACCGTAATGTAGAGAATATGGCGACTTTATCCTACATAACACAAATGTTTCCACATAATCCAAGTCTAACTTTGTTTAATAACTTAATAATAAGTTTCAGAAATGACTAGAATGTACCCAGGCTGTAACAGGAATTGTGATTGTTAGTTTAGCTTGGGAACAAGGGAAATAACCAAATAAAGGTAAATAATTAATGTATTCGTTAGATTCTTTGGTAGCTGATGAAACTGTATGTTTCATAGAATTGTTCATTATAATAATAGATATCGTCTTTTTTCTTGATCTATATAAAAAATAGTTTATAATAAATATACGGATAGAATTCAAGGGAATTTGAATCTCTTCTCCTATTTATATGGTTGTTATAGAGAAGGATAATTGAGTTATCACGGGCTCATAAATTATAACTACGTCACTCAATTGTTATCAAACTGGATTTTTGTTTACAATTCCAAAGATCACTTACCTCTTACGGTAATTGTCTGTATCGGGAAAAATTTAACAAAATGTATTAGAAAAAGTGATTATTAAGTTAAACTAAAAGGAATAGTAAGGTGGTGGAAAAGAAACCAGAAGTTAATAAAAGAGAAAGTAAAAGCTAAGTTATAAGAATAATAATTGGAGAATAACAATGACAAAAGTGTATGTAATGATGACAAAAGTTGAATGTGATAATGATTTAACCCATAGAAACTATGTGTAGTGGCAAAGCAACTATTAGTCAAGATGATGTAAAGGTAAACAAAAGATAAGATAAGAAACTGTTAATGAAAGAGAACCATGTAGAACTAAGTTAAAAGAAAAACACTGGTATAAGGATTTTGAGGGAATTACCGTTACTTAGGTAAGAGAAAGAAATAGAAAAACATAAGAAAAAGATGAAAAAGAATTAACATGAAGGAGAGAATTATGAATGTGAAAAATGATTTAGTTGCGCTTCCAAAACGCATATAAAGGAGACGAATTGTCTTAAGTGTATAGTTTATGATGTAGGTTTATATTATTATATAGTAGTTTGTTTTATTTCCATTAAACCAAACTGTGATGGAGTACTTTGACTTAATGGTCTAAATGTATTACCTAATTTATATGCTAGTAATTAC
>JAMSGN010000142.1:0-58102 GCA_030462905.1 Jamesozyma gamospora
TAACATATTCTCTTCTCAACTCAATGATTCCATGTCTTAATTCCTTAAATGTTAACCTTTGAGTATCGTTTAAATAAGATGGATAATAATTCAAAAAGTAGACAACCCTTGGATGACTAATCAATTTATTAGTAGAACTGAGCAGGCTTCAAACAATTCTTTTAAGTTGTTTGAAATTAAATCTGTATCAGGGAAATCTTCTTGGTAAGATTCTATATCAAATAAATTTTGTTTTTTTAGCAATTCAATTTCTTGAACAGTAAAATTTTTGTTGAGTTTTTTATTATTTCTAATAAAAGTTTTTGGATCTTTATTTTGTTTACTTTTTGTTTTTTCAGTTTTAGCTATGTGACCATCGATTACATAAACTCTATCTGAAATTTTAATAATATTGGACATGTTTATTTTCTTAGCTGTAATGTGATAAAGATAAATGAAACATATATATGTTGTTAAGACAAATAGAAGGCCGTTATAGACGGAAAATGTTAGGCCTGGTAGAGAGCAACATATTAATGAGCTTGAGATGAAAACATAACGGAATTAAGAAAAGTATATTAATGAGTCGAGAGATCAAAGAGATTGAGCAAAAATACAATAAGAATAATTAAGCAAACCTTAGTGATTATAAGAGAATAGAAAGAAACAGAAGGATAAAGTAAAATTGATAATTGATACAAAGGTTTAACAGAAGACTATGAAATGAAGTAGCACTAACAGACTACGAAGTTACTTACCACAGATGAACATAACTTAGATATATCAGCGAGAGATTAATTGGAAGTTGAACTTACAACCAACGAGAAATAATTGCACCTGGAATTGAAAACAAAAAGGTATAAAAAGGAAATGTGTTTGGATGAAATTAGGGAATTAAAATATCCTTTATCTTGAGTTTATAATTACTTATATATATTTCCTTCTCAGAAAGAAAGGACCAGTTTAAAATTAGATACGATCTGTAATCACTACATAACTAACAAAACCATAGAAAAACTACTAAATATGTCTTCCCACAACGATAACAATCTTCAAGAAGTTAGAACCCAAAATGACGCTTCTTCGGGTTTGAGTTTATCTCAAAAATACACTTCATCGAAAGGTTATATATGAACCAATCAGTAACGTATTAATGAAAAAGTTACCGGCCGACTAATTACATAATGTGAAAAATTTGATTACGTTAACAAAACTCCGGCCGATAATTAAAATATTCGGCCGAATTTTTAAATAATTACACCAAAATTTTCTTCCGAACTTTGACATTCTTTTTCATTACAAATGAGGAAGGGTTAAAGAACGGTATAGATAAAATTTTGAATAAATATAAATAGCGATGATATCTTAATCAATCATTGTTGAAATTTGTATTCTTGTCTATATTTACTTCTTAATAAATAATTAAGAATAATAATAGTCTTACAAAATAAAAAAATAATAATAACAAGAAAAAAAAATGTCCGTATTCGTTTCTGGTGCTACTGGTTTTATTGCTCAACATATTGTCTCTCAATTATTAGAACAAAATTATAAAGTTATTGGTTCTGCAAGATCACAATCAAAGATTGATACTTTAGTTAAAAAATATAATAATCCAAATTTTTCTATGGTTATTGTTGAGGATATTTCAAAATTAGATGCATTTGATGAAGTCTTCAAAAAATATGGTAAAGAAATTAAATATGTCTTACATACTGCTTCTCCATTTCATTTTGATATTAAAGATCCTGAAAAAGAACTTTTAATTCCTGCTGTTAATGGTACTAAAGGTATCTTAGAATCAATTAAAAAATATGCTGCTGATACTGTTGAACGTGTTGTTGTTACTTCTAGTTTTGCTGCTATCTATGATATTAAAAAATCTGCTGATCCAACTGCTTACTTCAATGAATCAAATTGGAATCCAGATACATGGGAAAGTTGTCAAAGAGATCCTGCTGCTGCTTATTGTGGTTCTAAAAAATTTGCAGAAAAAGCTGCATGGGATTTCTTAAAAGCAAATGAGGATAAAGTTAAATTTAAATTATCTACAGTTAACCCTGTTTATGTATTTGGTCCACAAAATTTTGATTCTGATGTGACAAAGACTTTAAATACATCATGTGAAATTATTAATTCTGCTTTACATTTAGGTCCAGATTCTGATGTTTTTGAATTAAGTGGTGGTTATATTGATGTTCGTGATGTTGCTAAAGCACATTTATTAGCATTTCAAAATGAAAATACCATTGGTCAAAGATTATTATTAAGTGAAGGTAATTTTGGTACACAAGATATTTTAAATTATTTAAATAATGATTTTGAAGTCTTAAAAGGTAAGATTCCTGTTGCTAATAAAGAAAATTTACTAGAGAATTCCAATAAACTTTGTATCATTGATAATAAAATTACAAAAGAAATTTTAGGTTTCAAGTTTACTTCCTTAAAGAAAACTGTTGATGATACTGCCGAACAAATTTTAAGACATGAAGGTAGAATTTAAGGAGAGATCAAGAGGTTATAGTTAGTTTTTAATTAAATAAGTTATATAGGTCTTTCAATTTTTAATATTTTCAAAGTTATTACAACAAAATTTTTTTAATACAGTTCTCTTGAAAAGAATTTTTAATCCATTGCTTGTAAATTTGTTAGCTTTTCAATTCTTTCTGTTGTTTGATAACTTGATTTACTATTCTGATAGACCCATATCAATTAATTACAAATGAATTCATGAAGTATCATGAAAAAACTTGGATTTCTATAAAAACAATATCTCACAAGTTTTGAACTTTTAAAAATGAACATCAAGATTTCTAGATTAAAAATTCTAACTACAAATCAACTAATGCAAACGAAATTAATTCTTATTTTGATTATAATTTATTTCTATAAATAATTAATCATTATCTCTGCTAATTATAACTTACTTAATTAATGTGAAAATAATGTTGTTCAGATTACCACTTTAAAAATGTTTCTACAGAAAAAAATATGATATTATATTAACATGAACTACAAAAAAAAAAAAAACTAAAACTTTTGAGAAGAATAACTAATGTACAATTTTTTTAAAAAATTCCTCAAAATGTGCAACAATATAATTTAAAAATGAATATATAAATGATTTTTTTTATTTTTTTGTTTTGTTTTTTTTCAAAATTTTTTCCATTTTAAACCTACAGCAAAATATTTTGAAATTACAAAACATATTGCACTAACGATTGATATTATACCACAAAATATGATATAATTTTGATAATCAGTCTTTGTCTTATTTGATATGATTGCACCTGTTATTGGTGCACCAATAAGAGCACTAAATGAAACGAAAAAATACATTGTTGAATAACGTTTACCAAATTCTTCAGTCTTTGAAATTTGACCACAACAAACTGGAAATAACATATTAATACTACCAATGAAAAATCCATATAATACGCTAACACCATACATATTATTTAAATTTGTACCAAATGGTAACCAAACTACTAAAAGAGTAATTGTAAAACAAATTAAACTAATAATTTCTGTATTAAATCTACCAATTCTATCACTTAAAAGACCAGGAAAATATTTACCAGGTATACTCATTAAATTAATTACCATAATTAACATATAAGCATCACTTTGACTAATACCTTTACTCATTGCATATGAACTAAAATAAGTATTTGATGATGATAAAGATAATTGACCAAAGACAGCACCAATAACACAAAATAAATATTTTTTATCGGATAAAGCTTTAATGTCTAAACTTTTTAAAATATAAGTTCTTATAACATATTTTAAATAAGATTCTTTATCCTTTGGTTTATCTTGAACGTGTGGTAATCTTTCTTGACCTAATAAACATGCAATAATAAGTAAAAAAAGGTTAATAAAGGCTAAAGTTCTAATACCCCAAATGAATCCAAAATTTGTTACTTTTGTTGATTTCATACTGAAAAATTTACGTAATAATAATGGGAAAAGACCACCACCAACACTACCACCGATAACGGCAAAAGAAGTTGCTTTACCACGTTTTATCTTAAAATATTGTGCAGGTGCTCCTACTAAGGGACTCATTAAAGTACCATTACCTAACCCACATGTTATTGAAAATGATAATATAAAATGCCATAATTTTGTTGAATTTGCTGTTGCAAATAAACCAGCAACGTGTAAGATAGTTCCAATAATAATTAAAGTCTTGTAACCATTTCTATCAAAATAAGTACCACTAATTATACAAGAACTGAAAGTAATGAATAACATTAATGAAAAGATCCAACCTATAGTTGAAGGTTTTTGATTTGAAAGTTGATTATTTTCGATGAAATTTTCAATGACACTACATGTATCTATTGTACCAAAACAAGCGACTAAACCACAAAAACTTGCAAAAACCACTGTCCATGCTTTTAAACCACCTTCAGGAAATGATTCATTATCTATATCAATTTCAATACTTTTAACTTTATCATTTTCTAAAATTATTTCTTTATCGTCATTATATGAAGAAGAAGTTAAATTATATTCTAATACATTAAAATTATTTTTTTTCTGTGATTGTAAAGTTGATGTTGAATTTTCTACAGATTCAATATCAATACCATTTTCATCTTTCATGATTATAAGATATTATGTTCTTGTTAGGGTCTTTGCTTAGTAATCAAAGAAAGAAAGAGTAGTAACTTTTTAACTGAATCACAAGGTGTCTTTATATGAACGTTTCATTAAATACAAATGGGTGTGAATTTTTTACCAATTCAACCATCTTGATAAAATTTTGTACCGTTTATGCACGATATTTGTTTCCTTGTTAATCGTTCAATCCACGGTGCATTAATTATTTGCTCGCATTACTAACAATTTTGGTCCTTAAAACCCGAAGAGGTCCAGAAGCAAAAGCCCTAACCCTTAGGGTTGCACCAAACAAAATAAACTAAAACAAACCCTAAAATCTCCGGTTTTTGCAATTCAAAATTAGGGCTTCATTAATATGTACATACATAACTAACAATAATTCAAAACACTAATCCTTAAGTCCAGACCCACCACCACCTGGTGTCTTGATAATAAATCTATCACCAATTTCAACATCCATTGAATTCTTACCACTAACATTTATAACAACACCTTTCTCCTTTCTTATCCAAAGATTTTCTCCTCGTTTACCATCATCACCTCCAAATAATCCATGTGGTGCTAATACTCTTCTTTCTGAAAGTATTGAAACTTTAACAGGTTTTCTAAATTCAATATCTCTTATAACACCATTACCTCCATTATATTTACCTAATCCACCTGATTTATCTCTTATACAAAATTCTCTCAAGATAACAGGATATCTTCTTTCAAATACTTCACAATCTGTCATTCTTGTATTTGTCATATTTGTATGAACTCCATCACTACCATTCCAACCATTACCTCTCCATGAATCACATCCAGCACCTGATCCACCACAAATAGTTTCATAATAACCAAATCCTTTAAATTTTTCACCTGTAATTAAATCAATTTCATCACCTATACCAAATGTAAAATTATTACAATCACCCTGGGAATCAGCCATAACATTTAATGTCTTTAATATAACATCTGTAACTCTTTGTGATGTTAAAACATTACCACCAACAACAGCTGATCCATTAGTGGGACATAATATAGATCCCTCTGGTATCTTAATAGTTATAGGATCTAAACATCCTTGATTTAATGGAATCTCTTCACCAACTAAACATCTTAAACAATATAATATCGCTGAATATGTAATAGCCTTTGGTGCATTTGTATTACCATAAATTTGTGGTGATGTACCAGTAAAATCAAAGATATAATTTTCATTTAAAATATCTAATTTAACTTTTAATTCAATCTTTGATCCATCATCCATATAATCAAATCCAAAAAATTCTGTTTGTTTAAAATGTTTAACTAAAAATTTTAACATTTTTCTTATACTATCTGATGCATTTAATTGAATAGCTTTCATATATTTTAAAATTAATTGATAATTAAATTCATTAACTAAAAAATCAATTAATTGAATACCTTTTGTATTTGCTGCAACTTGTGCTTTTAAATCACTAATATTATCACTAATTCTACGAGCTCCAGAACAACCAGGATATTTTGATGGTTGTTTAACAAATAAATCATAAATTAATTCTTCTTGAAATTTACCTTCTTTCATTAAAAATTCTGAATAAATTGCTGCACCTTCTTCATATAATTCTTTTGAATTTGGTGGAACTGATCCAGGTAATATACCACCAATATCTGCATGATGTGCTCTAGATGCAACAAAGAATAATATTTCATTATCCTTAGAAAATGATGGTGTTATAACAGTAATATCAGGTAAATGTGTACCACCAATATCGGGATGATTTGTAAAGATAACATCACCAGGTTTTAATTTATCTTTCCATAATTTAGCTTGTGCTGCAATACATGTTGACATTGAACCTAAATGAACAGGAACATGTGGTGCATTTGCAACTAAATTACCTTCGGGATCAAATAATGCACATGAAAAATCTAATCTTTCTTTAACATTTGTTGAAACTGATGTCTTTCTTAATTGTGTACCCATTTGTTCTGCAATATCCATAAATCTATGACTAAAAATCGATAATAATATTGGATCTATATCATTATTTGATGGTGATTCAATTAAATTTTGTGTCTTATTATTATTATTAATCTTTATAAAGATATGGGCTTTTAAAATTATTGCTTGAGTATCTTGTGGAATAATATTTGTTTGAGTTCCATCTGCTAATATTGCTGGTCCATTAATAATTGAACCAATTGGTAAAGTTTCAATTCTAAAGATTGGTGTCTTTATAAATTTATCTTTGAAAAATACTTTTTGATAAAAACTAACATTATCATCAATGTTAACTTCAATTAATTTATTTAAATTTTTAATTTGATCATCAATTGATTCAGTTTGTCTAATATTTGATTTTGCAATGGCTCTAATTCTAATATCATCAATAATAATATTTTTATCTTCAAAGAAAAATCCAAATTCTCTATTATGATTTTCAGCAAATAATTTTTCAAAATTACAATTTGAATCATTTTTCAAAATCATTAATGAAGTTTCTGTACCCTCATATCTTAAATTTAAATATTCTTCAATTATAATATTATTATTTGAAAAACCTTGTTTAATTAACTCATTTAAACATTTTTTCTTTAAATCAATTAATTTTAAATTAATTACATTTAATGTATTTGAGTTATTTAAAAGTAAAGAACAAGGTTCTTGAATTTCTTCAACGACATCAGCTAAAAAGATTCCATAAGCTGATAAGATTGATGAGTATCTATGAGCTAAGACTGTATCAATTCCTAATGATTTAGCTACAGCTACAGCATGTTGACCACCAGCTCCACCAAAGGAGACTAAACGATGATTAGATACAATGTAACCTTTTGCTTCTGTAATGGCTCTTATTGGTCTTGCCATACCTTCATTTGCTACTTCAATGAAACCAAATGCAACTTCTTCAGGTGTCATATTTGAACCTAAATCTTTATTTATTTTATCAGTTAATTGAATAAAATTTTTTGTAGTTGTTTCTAAATCTAATGGTTGATCTTCATTTGGTCCAAAAATATTTGGGAAAAAATTTGGTACTAAACGACCAAGAAATAAATTTGCATCTGTTATAGTTAATGGACCATTTTTTCTATATGCAGTGGGACCTGGATCAGCTGTTGCCGAGTCTGGTCCAACTTTAAATAATCCATTTTCCCAATGTAAGATAGAACTACCACCTGCCGCGACAGTATGAATATCTAATTGAGGTGATTGAATGATAATACCTGCTGTGGTTGTTTCAAATACATGATCAAGTTTACCATTACCATATCTACTAACATCAGTTGAAGTTCCACCCATATCAAATCCAATTAAAGGAATATTATTTTTATTATCAAAACATGTTCTTGAATAACCAACAACACCACCAGCTGGACCTGATAAAATTGATTTTAAACCTGAAAATTTATCACCTTCTACTAATCCACCATCAGATTGCATGAATTGAATTGAAGTATTTTCAGAATTAATTAAACCTTTTGAAATATTATCAAGATAATTTTTAATAACTGGAGTTAAATATGCATCAGCTACAGAACTATGTGCTCTTGGTAAAAATTTAATCATTGGTGAAACTTGTGAAGATAAAGAAATATGTTTAAACCCTACTTCTTTAGCAATTTCACCTACGATTAATTCATGATTTGGATAAGTATAGGAATGTAAAAAAGCTATTGCAATTGATTTAATACCAGAATTTAAAATTAAATTTAATGTCTTTTTAATTTCAATCTTATTTGGAACTTTAATGACTTTAACGATTTCACCACTTTTACCTATAAAAGTATTATTATCATTATTTGGAATTGATTTCTTAAATGGTGATTGTTCTGAAAAATCTTCTAAAGTGACTCTTTCATCAATTTCTACAACCATCTTATATAAAGGTTTTGGTCTCTTAATATTTAAATCAAAGATATTTGGTCTTGTTTGATCACCAATTAATAAAGAATCTTTGAAACCTTTTGTTGTGATGAAAGCACATGATTCACCATTTCTTTCTAAAGCACAATTAGTTGCCAATGTGGTACCCATTCTAATACTTGCTACATTAGAAATATCTAATGGTATACCACGAGGAATTTTCTTATTTTCAAAAATTTCTAGGATTCTTCTTATACCTTCTAATGGAGCATCTTTATAATTTTTTGGATCGACGGATAAAAGTTTTAAAATAATGTCATCTTCTAATTTACCTGAACCTTTATTACCAATGACATCTGTGAAAGTACCACCACGATCGATAGCAATTCTAAATTTACCTTTTTTTGTTTTGGTCATATTTTATAATAGGAAAGACAACGACAAAAGAACAATGAAAATGAAAATGAAAATGAAAATGAAATTAGAGAAAGCTATACAAGTTATCTATACAATATTTTGGAATCTTTTCTTTGAGATAAATATGAAACTAATAATCTGTATAAATATTGTTATAAATGAGATTCGATTACAAAGATCCCCGCATTAAAAAAGATCCAAAAAATCTTCAATGATAAGAAAAAGCAAATCACAAGATTTCATATAAAAAAATGAATAAACGTTACATAATTTTTGTATTTCATTGCAGAATTTCAGTTTGGTTCTTTGTTCATATACGCTTCTAATTCTGCATCTAATTCATCCACTGTCTTACGTTTTTCTCTTGGTGTTTCACGACTCTTATAATGACTACCATACGATTCTCTGTTATTGTCACGAAATTTATTATTTTTTCTTACCATATTATTTGATTTACTGTTTCTCTTGTATTGTTCAAATAATTCGACATTTAATTTAATATTATTAATTTCATAATTATTATATTTATCAATAAACGTTTGCATTTTACCTATATCAGTAAATTCAAATATACATGTTCTTTCATTCTTTGAATCAAAAAATTTAATATAAATTGGTTTATCAATTTCATTAATTAAATCCTCAATGGTAAAATCTGATATATCTAATGGAATATTATTAATCTTAACTCTTTTCTTTGCTGGTTTTGTATCTTGATTTTTATCTCTAATATTCATATGAGATGCTAAAGTATTTCTTAAATCTCTACGACGATATTTCTATATATATATATAAAAAAAGGTATTTGAAAATTTTTTTTTTAATAATAGCGTTAATAATTTTGTATTTAAAATTCAACGTTTTGAAATAAAGTAACATACCATGACATGATGTGATGAATTTGGTTTCTATTTAATAAGTTAGTAAAATGACAATTATATTTGTAAATTCTTTTTAATATAATTCATACAGTTGATCCAATAGGATTATTATCAATTTGAGATTGTTCCGACATCAATTAAATAGTTGAAGTTATTCTTTTGCAAAATTTTATTACAATGTTTACTATATAATTTCATTTGGTTTTTTTGGTTTTTTCTTCAAAGGTAATAAATAAAATTATTACAATTTTATTACCCTGATAAAATTGCAATAATAAATAATGTAATATATATATATATATATAAAATTCAATCTATATCATTAAAAATTTCTTTAAATCTAATACTTTTATCTTCATATTTCTTTCTAACTTGTTTTAACCAAGAAATTGATTTAGCAAATTGTTTTAATGTTGGTTCAACTAATGATAAATTACCATAAGCAATAACAAGTCTATAAGCAACTTCTTCAGAATCTTGATATTCTTCAAGTACACCAAATTTATTATTCATAGCTTCTGCAACAATTGGAACTATATCTAATTTATTTGTCTTATCTAAAATAATTAAAACAGAATAATTAAAGATTAATGTTGATACGGCAAGAGCTAAAGTTTGAGCTTGACGTGTTGTTGCATTAATAAAATTTGTATCAATTGTTTCAAAGATTGAATTATAAACTTTTTCTGATGACATTAAATTAATTCCCCAAATTTTATTTTTAAATGAATTAACTAAGATTCTAACTGTTAACATTGTTATTATAATATTTTCATTACCTAAACCTTCATCAATAAATTCACTTATGTAACTTGGATCTGGAAGTTTATGAACAATTAATCTCATTATATCGTAAGCAGGAATTTTATTTTTCCATGATGATCTTATTATTTTACAATAATTATATAAAATTTCAAAATTTTCATTAATATCTTGTAATGAAGTACCAATAATTGCAATTGTTTCATCATCAAATGTTTTTTCAATTTCATTTAATTTAACTAAACCATTAAAGATAGAATCAACATTAACATTTAAAATTGTTAAATATTCTTTAACTGGAAGTATCTTTGTAGGAAATTTTACCTCAGTTATATCTTGATCCATGTTTGTCATATTATTTTCTTGTTGAGGTTGATCTAATGAGATACCACTTGTATTTTTAATAATAAATTTAACAATTTCATCTTTATAATTTGATGGTAATTCATAACGAGTAATAAATTTATCCGCAATAATATAAGGATTATCATTTGTATTTACAGGTAATTTTAATGGTGGTTTACCTTCTTCAATATCAACATCAAAGACATAATCATATTCTTTACCTTCAAATTCAATTTTTTTATCATTACCAACACCAGATGATCCAACTACATCACCAACTTTTGACCAAATCCCATTTGAAAATTGATGTGCTTCAATGACACCATTAGGTGATTTTATAACAACAACTTGACCTTCTTTTTGACCTGGTTTCATTATAGTTTCATAAGGTGATAATTTAGATTCATCAAAATTCATTGTTTGTGAATTAATTGATGAATTTTCAATTTGTTTTTTAAATTCTTTAATTTCATCATTTGAAGCAAAACGATTTGAATCCTTGGTAAAGATTCTAATTGATTTATCACTACAACCAACAATAATATCACCATTTAATTGAAAATCTAAACACCAAATTGAAATTGCAGGTAATCTAATAACTTGTTTAATTTCATTATTTGTTAAATTCCAAATTCTTAAAGTTCTATCTTCACCACAACTATATAATTCATTAGTTAATTTATTAAATTTAATACTATAGACAAAACTTTCATGACCTTCTAAAATATGTTTAATTTTACCATCATTTAAATTACAAATTTTAATTAAACCATCATTTGAACATGATACAAAAGTTTCATTATCAATAAAATCTATATGTCTAATTACATCATTATGAATATTTTCAAAACAATTAATTAATTTATCCTTTTCCCAAATTCTAATTGATTTATCAGCAGAAACAGTTATAAATTTATCAATTTCATTTGGTAAAAATTTTGCATCCCAAACTGAATCCTTATGACCTTTTAAAGTATATTTTAAAATATTTTGAGACCAAATTTTAGCAGTTTTATCCCAAGAACCACTAATTAAATCATTAGAATCTTTATTAAAATTTATTGAACAAACGTTACTTTCATGACCAATTAAAATATAATTTGGATCATCAGTAGAAATTGATTCAATGGAACAACCATTAATTAAAGAATCTTTACCACCAAAATAAACAGTTTTATTTAATGAATCATATGTAATACAATTTAAAAATTTATCAGTATTAAATAATATTGTATCATTCCATTTTAAATCTTTAGTCCATAAACGTACTGAACCATCTCTTGAAACACTTACTAATTGAGAATCATTTATAGTCACTAAATCCTTAACATCCTGGGAATGACCTTTTAATGTTGCACTTAATTGATACATCTGTAATGATGAACAAGTTTTTTCAATAGATTATAATTGGCAAAATTTTATATTGTTTATCCCTTGTGTTTGCCACTCTTAAATTTGCAATGTTATATTTTCGGTAGAATTTTGCTATTCGAACTTAAGCGTAAGAAACGATAATCTTTATAAAAGTATTTATATTATATAAAATATTGTAAATTCTTGGTATTTCGAGATATATTTATCAAAAAAGGTTGTACAGATAATTTTTTGTTTTCAATGTAAACTTGGGTATTTTTCTACTAATATTAAACTTAGTGTATCGAAAGCAACATTCTGGGACAGAAATTCATTGTCACAATGAAAAATCAACAAAAAAAAAATTATATATACAATATTTTATTAATATATTATATAATAATAAATAAAAGAATGTTATGTTTTTCTCTTTTTCATATTAATGTAATTATTTGAAACACCCACATATTTTTCAATAATTGTTTTCAATAGATACATTATAATTTGAAATGATTTTACCATTATCATTAATTGTATTGTTTTGATTATTTTTCTCTAACAGATAATATAGTTTCCACTAAATCCATTAACCATGAATTCTCTATTCCTAAATGTTCAAGAATAATTTTAGTACATTTAACTCTTTCTGGTTCTTCATCAAATATAATTTTTAAATCTTGATAAACAGTTTCTTTATAATTATCAAGTAAAACAGGTATTTCACAAGAATCACATAATAATTCTAAAGCTTTATCAACATCACCAGAATCATAAGCTTTTAATAAATCAGCTTGTCTTATTGAATCATCGATTAAAACATTACGTGCTTCTAAAAACCATAGG
This sequence comes from Jamesozyma gamospora, assembly GCA_030462905.1. Taxonomy (NCBI): domain Eukaryota; kingdom Fungi; phylum Ascomycota; class Saccharomycetes; order Saccharomycetales; family Saccharomycetaceae; genus Jamesozyma; species Jamesozyma gamospora. The sequence goes on from JAMSGN010000142.1 coordinate 13,051, forward strand.
ACAGCTGGAGAATAAGATGGTTCAATATTCCCCATACAATTTTCTAAAGTAATGTTTGTAGAATTAGTAAAACCAAAGATGAAGATTGTAAATATAAAAAAGTAAATTAATTTCATGTCTTATTGCAATTACGTTTTTTCATCAAATGAAAAGAAAAGAAAAGTAATTGTATTTCAAACCATCTTTAGACAGAATATGATGGTGTTTATATACAAAATATTTAAAAAGGTTGAATAATATTTTAAAAGTTTTATTTTAATAAGAACAACCATTATTTTTTAGAAAAAAAGCGAAATTATTTTTTTACCAGTGAAAAGGTTACAAGAAGAGAAAATCCCATGTATATCTCAACTTTTGGTAATTTGCTTAATAAACAATAACTTATTCATTTTAATCTTTAAGTCAATTAAAAAATTTTTTTAATTTACTCTTTTAAGAAAAATTTCTTTGTTTAAAATTGATAAACTTTTCATAAATGCCAAATTTTTGTGACGCGGTCTTATTAGAAATTGATTTGGTCAAAACAACATAATGATTCTTATAAATAAAATTTTTAGTAAGTTATAATTCTTGAATATATATAAATATAATTTGTATTTCCATTTGGTTCTATATTATATTTATTATTGAACGAAGTTTTTACTGTTTAAAACCAAATGGAAAAAATAAAATATTTTAATGCAAAACATAAAATCAATAATCAAAAGTAAATATGTGAAATAATTTTTTTGCCTTCATAAAATATATTTTCACCATTAATTCAAATCATTTCCATTGCAAAAATACATGTTTTTTCTATAAAAAAACCTTGAACTTTAATAAATAAAACTACAAGGATATTTTCTAGACTGAGATTGTCTTAACCACCAAAACAGCCTGCATAAATCCGATCATTCTTTCTTTCATTCAATTAACTTAAATCTTGTTTTTGATAGATTTTAAGATCACTAAAGACCAACAAATGAATGTATCACAAACGTTTATAGAAGAAAGATGTATTTGAAACAAAATTTGAAAATTATAAAATGAGATAAAAGATTTAAATAGTGTGAATTGAAAAGACTAATCTCTATACAATTTATAAGCATATAATCATATTTAAAAACAATAACTATGTCTGATGACCATGATGATTATTTTCAAGAATTCATAAATTTGTAAAGGATACACAGTTTTTTTTTACCAATTAAACATATAAGTAAGTGCAGTTTACTCACAAGTCAAAGGGGATCCTCAAAAAACTCATCAATTACAAGTAAAAATTGATATAAACATGGGAATCGAATAGTTACGAATCAGGAACATATCGTATAGCCAACAATATTGTCGCGAAAATAATAATTATGTCCAAATTAAAATGACAACGCTGTACCTAAGAATATTTCAAACTACTCTACTGAACTAAGATAGTGCCATCCTTACCTTTAATCTTATTAAAAAAAAATATGGTGTTGGTTAGCTAATATTATTAGGATAAACCATTTTTTTTTATGAAACCTTTAAATAAAAAATAAAAGTATTTTGGACATATTTAAATGAAAGAAAAATAAAGAGCATCTGTTATTCAGTGGTGTTTAACCTTTATTATAATTTAAAAATATGTTCCTAAATATAACTAAGTTGATAACATAGAGAGACATCCATGACTTTCCTGAACTATCACAAAATTAAATGTTTTATCTGAAAGTACTTCTTTAAGAATACAGTAAATAAATAAAAAGAAGAATTTGAACCTGCTTTTTCTTTTCAACAAGTAATATGTTTCTACAATGCAGTATTGAAAAGTTGATGAAAAGACATGGGCAAAAATGGAGGAAAAGTGTAACGACAGATCAATTGAGCCAAAAACGGTATAGTCATTTTACTGATTTAGATACTTTTAGGTATCATGATTTAGTATCTGAACATTTGCAATGATTTTTAAAAAGCAAATTTGCGTCAGCCATAATAGTTGTTGGAAATGATTAAATCCAAGACGTATTATATTACAACACCCAGCGGTTCTATTCTGCATGACAACTTGTTGAACCAGTCAAAATTCCGGTTTGACATATATAATATCATGTATATTTGCTGAATTTCAGAATTCTACAATGTACTCAATTAATTTTAATCCATACGACTCTGTTGCTAAAAAATATCAAAATTTGGAATTTACTTGAACCTAGCGTCATAGTATTCGTTTATTTACTGTTGCAAGATCAGAAAAATATTTTCCAATGGTTTTCATTAATTGATCAAATGAAGACCATTCGAAATACATACAAAAAAGTTACAGACATTATGCAAAATGCTATATGGTGAGGTTACCATAATTCCTTATGCTTTTGAGAATACTAAAGCTTCCAATTATATATATATAAAATGATAATCTTTTATTTCGGTTTTATGAGGTACAAATGAATCTACCAGAAGATGTATTTTTGAGATACAGAGAATATTATCTTCAAAAATACGGGAGGAAACTGATTAGTGACAGCCCAAGTCCAACGAATACAGCCTTGGTTCCTATAATGACAAATACTAATTCAAACCACGAACCAATAGTTGCGCCACAGCACTTAGAGAGATCACAATCTCCATTATACAGTGAAATTACTTAAACTTGATGCCGGTGGAAGTTCCATTTACGTTGAAAGTTGTAGCCCATTCCACACAAGATCTTATTGTTACATTATTTTCACTAATGAAAAACATTTTTTCGTATGTATTTATATGATTTCTTACAAGATATACCTAAATATGTATTCATGAAGTAGATCCAGCTTCATTATTATTATTTTCTGTTGTAATCATTCTGTGATAACCCCATTATTAGCACCCATCTGTATTAAGAGGTTTTAATGCTCCTGAGTATCTTGGTTTTGCAGAGTTTTAAAAAAATTATACTTAAGTCCCTAGAAATGTAATGAAATTACAATTAGGATTACAATGGTACGACGGAGAATGTTCTTAGCATGTATAAGCTAATGTCAAGGCAATTTTTCAAATAGAATTGACTTGGAATAAATAGTGAAACCTGTCAACAAAATGTATTAAAAATTTTATACAAAAAATATTAGTCTTTTCAGTATCATCTGATTTTTTTAGAAAAAAAACTATTCAGTGACAAAACTTATTAAAATTTACAAACAATTTTATTTGGGCTTTTTTTTCTTGCAACGATTTCAATTCAACATAATATATTCATATTTTTTGGTGTAATTTACTCTTCAGAACATAATTTTGAAAGTATTTTGCTGTACTTGAAACTCTGAACAATATGAAAAAAAAACTGATTAATATTCTTAACCAAATTCAATGTTGCAATGCTCATAATCTCAATTTTCATATTTTCTGTCATTTTGTTCTTTTCTGTCGTAAAAATCTGTCATTCTTTTTCTTAATTCTGACAAAAAAAAAATAAACGAACAAATTCAAACGAGCAACAAAAAAAATAATCCAACATAAACAATAACAACGCAATACTTTTTTGACAGATAAAATACTTACAAAAGAAGATAGATAGACATACTTTCATTATAATTATATACATTTAGATTTCAAAAAAATATAAAAAAAAAAAAAGTATTTTTATATAGCAATGTCTTGTCCTTTATTATTCGCTCGCTCTTCTGAAGGTTTATATTTTAAACCAGCAACTTCAAATTATAACTCAAATAATGAAAAAATTAATGATATTGTAATTTCTGTTACTAATACTGAACCTACAGTTAAAATTGCTAATATTGAAGATTTCCCAATTCAAGGTAATGTTACTAAAATTGCTGCTTTATTAGGTTTTATTAAATTAAAATTAAATACTTATGCTATTATTGCTAATACTGTTAAAGAAACTGGTAAATTAAATAATCATTTAATTTATAAAGTTATTCAACATTCAATTATTCCTGTTTCAAATTTTAATAAAAATATTATTGATAATGATGAAAATGAATATTTAAATTTATTACAATTACAATTGAAAAATTCAACACTTTTCTTTTCTTATACTTATGATTTAACAAATTCAATTCAAAGAAATGAAAAATTTAATAATAATTTAAATCAATTTAATTGGAAAAATTGTGATAATAGATTTTTTTGGAATCATTATTTAACAAAAGATTTAAGAGATTTATCATTAATAACAAATGATAATCGTTTAAATAAATTTATTCAACCTGTTATTTATGGTTATTCAAAAATTGTTGAGACTATTGTTAATTCTGTACCAATTTCAATTGGTTTAATTACAAGAAGAAGTATCTTTAGAGCTGGTACAAGATATTTTCGTCGTGGTATTGATAATGATGGTAACGTTAGTAATTTTAATGAAAATGAACAAATTTTAATTATTTGGGATACAATTAATGAAAAGAAAGAAAATAATCATCTTTTTTCATTTCTTCAAACAAGAGGTTCTGTACCAGTTTATTGGGCAGAAATTAATAATTTAAAATATAAACCAAATTTAGTTCTTGGTGAAGATTCAATTGATGCAACAAGAAAACATTTTAATCAACAAATTGAATTATATGGTGATAATTTTTTAGTTAATTTAGTTAATCAAAAAGGTTATGAATTACCAATTAAACAAGCTTATGAAAATATTGTTAAAGAATTAAATAATTCAAATTTACATTATAAATATTTTGATTTTCATCATGAATGTCGTAAAATGAAATGGTATAGAGTTAATTTATTAATTGAACAATTAAATCAAATGGGTTTAAAAAATACTGATTTTTTCCATAAAATTTTTAATTTAAATAATGAAACAATTAAAATTATTAATGAACAAAAGAGTATTGTTAGAACAAATTGTATGGATTGTTTAGATAGAACAAATGTTGTTCAATCTGTCTTAGCTCATTGGATTTTACAAAAAGAATTTGAAATTTCAAATGTTCTTAAAGAAAATGAATTATGGGAAAAAAATAAAAATCTTTTATCAATTTTTCAAAATTTATGGGCAGATAATGCTGATGCTGTTAGTTTTGCTTATTCAGGTACAGGTGCATTAAAGACAGATTTTACAAGAACAGGTAAACGTACAAGAATGGGTGCATTTAATGATTTTATTAATTCAGCTTCACGTTATTATCAAAATAATTTAACTGATGGTCCAAGACAAGATTCATATGATTTATTTTTAGGTAATTATCAACCATTTTCATCATTAAATAAATTACCATTTTCTGATAAGAGACCAAATTTTATTCAATTTATACCAACAATTTTTTATGCAACTTTAACAGTCTTCTTAGCTACAATTTTTTTCCCTAAGAATTATTTTACAAGTGGTAAAAATTTAACATTTTTTTTCATTTCATTTATTATATTAATCTTAACTGGTAGATTAATTTTTAATAATGGTATTCAATTTGTTAATTGGCCAAAATTAATTAATGTTGATTTTTTAACAATTAAAAATTTTAATGATAAGGATTCAAAAGATATTAAATTTGTTCCAAGTTCAAAATTTTTTAAACCAGTTGATTTAAAGAAAAATGATTAATGATAATTATTTCTGGTTTTTTTTTTGTTTTTTTTTTAAAAAAAAAAATACATAAAGTAAATAAATTATAGAAATGTATTTATTTGATTTTTCAATTTAGTTAAAGTATATATATATATATATATATTTATTTACATAAATCATGAATAAATTTTTCAACATTATTTGATTTCATTAAACCTTCACCAACTAAAAATCCATTAACACCTTGTTCTTTATAATTATCTGCATCTTCTGGTTTCGTTATACCAGATAAAGCAATTAACAAAGTATCCTTTGGAATTAAATCAATTAATTTACTTGTTGTATTTAAATCAACATTAAATGAATGTAAATCTCTATTATTAACACCAATAACTTTAGCACCAATAGCAATTGCACGTTCTAATTCATCTTTTGAATTAATTTCTACTAATGGTTCAATACTCATTTCATTAATACAATAATTGTATAATTCTTTTAAATCATCTTGTTTTAACATTTTAACAATTAAAAGAATTGTATCAGCACCAGATAATCTTGATTCTAAAATTTGATATTTACTAAAGATAAATTCTTTTCTTAAGATACATGGTCTTTCAAATTCATTATCTTTAAATTTAATATCTAAAATTTTTCTAACATTAATTAAATCTTGTAAATTACCTTTAAACCAATGTGGTTCAGTTAAGATTGATATAGCACTTGCACCAGCCATTGCATATTTTAAACCTTGTTCAGAAGCAATGACATTTAAATCTATATTACCCTTTGATGGTGAAGCACGTTTTAATTCAGCTAATACTACTGCTCTTTCTTTAGAATTTTTTTTAATTAATAATCTTTGATAAAAATTTTGAACTTTTGGTGCTAAACCTAATTTAAAATTTGTCTCTAAATCTTTCATTGTTAAACCTGGAATTAATTGTAATTCATTAATATCATTTTTTCTTGTTTGATAAATACGATCAAGAATTGATTCATTTGAAATTAAATTTTGTTTATTTTTTTCAAATTCTTCCCAAGTACCACCATTAATATTTAACATATTTTTAATCATTAAATGACCTTCTTCAGTTAAGATAGATTCAGGATGAAATTGAACACCTTCAACTATAAATTTTTTATGTCTAATACCCATAATAATACCATTTTGAGTTCTTGCAGAGACTTCTAAACAATCAGGTAAAGTTTCATTTGAACCAGCTAAAGAATGGTATCTAGTGACGGCGACATCTTGTGGAACATTTTTGAAAAAACCTTTATTATCATGAGTAATTGTTGATGTCTTACCATGAACAATTTCACCAGCAAATGAGACATCACCACCAAAGACTTCAAACATACATTGTTGACCCATACAAATACCAAATACTGGTATCTTACCAGCAAAATAACGAATACAATCTCTTGAGATACCTGAATCTGTTTTTGGATGACCTGGACCAGGAGAAATGATAACTATATCAGGATTTAATTTTGAAACTTCATCTACTGTAATTTGATCATTACGGAAAACTTGAACGTTTGCACCTTCTTGACAAATATATTGATAAACGTTCCAAGTGAAAGAATCGTAATTATCAATTAAGATAACATTTTTAGGAATTGGCATTTTTAATGGTTATAATTATTCTATAAGATTGATAATATATGAATTATTTTATTATTTTTCAATATATATAATTTATATAGTAATAATTTTTCACCACGGAAATTTTCGGTGAGTCAACATGAAAATTTTTGTATAGAAACAATGTTTCTTTATAGAGAAAACTTTTGAATATTTTGAAATGATTGGCAATGGGTGACGGGGGGGTTTTTGTAGTTGAATTGATGAAACGGTTTTTGTAGTTGGATTGATGTTTAGCAACTTTTTGTCGTATAAGTTTAGCCCATGGTGTGTGGTTTTATCATAGACAAATTCTTCCGTGACAAAAGTTTGTTACTTGTTTGCTTGTATACTGATTCAGTGCTGTACTCATAGGACAATCAGTGGAACTACATTATTCAACAGTTCATAACATTTATAATGTAGAAATTCAAGAATCAAATATATTTTAATCCTTTTCAAGCAATTTTTTTAACTGTCAGTTTCAAGTTCTGCACAAATGTAAACAGAATAAAATTGCCACCAAGACAATAAACAATTTTTGAAAACTTTTTCACTATTTTATCTTTAAAAATTTTTATGGTTATTATCCTCGAGAAACCCAGACACCACACTTTACCCGGAAGTTTTTTTTTTATTGTTCTACCAAATTTATTTTTAAAGATAAAAAAAATCAAACATTGAACTTATTTATACAAGAAAAAGATTTTGAATAATTATAATAAACAGTATAATATAAATAATAATCATGTCTGGTATCATTGAAGCTTCATCTGCTTTAAGAAAGAGAAAACATTTGAAAAGAGGTATTAATTTTACTCTTATGGTTGTTGGACAATCTGGATGTGGTAGATCAACATTTATTAATACATTATGTGGTCAACAAGTTGTTGATACCTCTACAACTATTCTTTTACCCACTGATACATCAACTGAAATTGATTTACAATTAAGAGAAGAAACTGTTGAATTAGAAGATGATGAAGGTGTTAAGATACAATTAAATATTATTGATACACCGGGATTTGGTGATTCCTTAGATAATACATCATCATTTGAAATTATTTCTGATTATATTCGTCATCAATATGATGAAATCTTATTGGAAGAAAGTAGAGTTAGAAGAAATCCAAGATTTAAAGATGGTAGAGTTCATGTTTGTCTTTATTTAATTAATGCCACAGGACATGGTTTAAAAGAGATGGATATTGAATTTATGAAAAATTTAGGTAATTTAGTTAATATTATTCCTGTCATTGCAAAAGCAGATTCATTAACGGTTGAAGAATTAAAATTAAATAAAAAATTAATTATGGAAGATATTGATAGATTTAAACTTTCAATTTATAATTTCCCATTTGATGAAGATGATATTTCACAAGAAGATTATGATACAAATACATATTTACGTTCAACTTTACCATTTTCTATTATTGGATCTAATGAAATTTATGATATGGGTAATAATAATTTAATTCGTGGTAGAAAATTTCCATGGGGGGTATTAGATGTTGAAGATTCGACAATTTCAGATTTTGTTATCTTAAGAAATGCACTTTTAATTTCACATTTACATGATTTAAAAGATTTTACTCATGAAATCTTATATGAACGTTATAGAACTGAAGCATTATCAGGTGGTGGTAATGGTAATGAAACACATGATAAATCTACAACACCATTATTAATAAATGAAATTAATGATACAACAAATCGTAGAATTTCAAATACATCACAATTACAAAATAAAGATATAGAAGATAATTCAGAGATTCCACATGATACATATTTAGCACGTGAAGAACAGATAAGGTTAGAAGAAGAAAGATTGAAAGCATTTGAAGAAAGAGTTCAACAAGAATTGATCTTGAAGAGGAAAGAATTGATTCAAAGAGAAAAAGAATTGAAAGAAATTGAAGAAAGATTAGAGAAGGAAGCATTATTAAAGGATGAAATCGTTGATTGATTAATTTGTTGTTTTTTTTTAGTTTAGTGAAACCCTAAATAAAATTTATATAGCAGTGAGACGAAACCCGGGTAAACAAAACTCGCATTTATAAAAAGCGGAAACGTTTTAAAAGATTTTATTTTCTTTGGCTTTTCAATACAATAAAGAAACAGCAATTCAAACGAGTTGCCACGATTACTCAGAAGAGTCTTTGTGATTACGATATTTCATTACCATTTATCTGATGATGAGTAACCTGATAGGGACAACAGATATTTATAAGTGACGAGGAAAGTCTATTCAGTCCAGTTTTTAGTAGAGCTTCGGACGCCATTCTGATTTGATAAATGGTTGTGATTTATTGTATATTTCTGTATTTGTAGTTTGTATATTTGTATAGTGTATTACTTGTTTCTTACACGTTTCTCTCGTAAAAAACGATCTCTTGAAAATACCACAAGGAAACCAACAAGGGTGGCAAATTCAATTAAAACAAATAACAACAACTCTTATAAACAAAAACGTTATATCATCTGTATGTATCAACAGGACAGTAAACATGAGTTCCAAAAATGAAATCGATGAAGGTTTATACTCAAGACAATTGTATGTCCTTGGGAAAGAAGCTATGTTAAAGATGCAACTATCAAACGTTCTTATCGTTGGTATGAAAGGTTTAGGTATTGAAATCGCAAAAAATGTTGCCTTGGCCGGTGTCAAATCTTTAACCATTTATGATCCTGAATTAATTAAGATTCAAGATCTTTCAACACAATTCTTCTTTAATGAATCTAATATTGGTCAAAGAAGAGATTTAATTTCACAAAAAAAATTATCCGAATTAAATTCTTATGTTCCAATTAACATTCTTGAAGATTTTAATAATTTCGAATCAAATTTAATTAATTATCAAGTCATCGTCCTAACTGAAACCGTTTCATTAAATGATAAGATTAAGATTAATAACTTTTGTCATATTCATGGTATTAAATTCATCTCTACAGAGACAAGAGGTTTATTTGGTAACGTATTCATTGATTTCGGTAAAGAATTTACAATTATCGACTCCACTGGTGAAGAACCACGTTCTGGTATAGTATCTGATATAGAACCTGATGGTACTGTCACCATGTTAGATGATAATAGACATGGTTTAGAAGATGGTCAATTCGTTAAATTCACTGAAGTTAAAGGTTTAGAAAAATTAAATGATGGTACCTTATTTAAAGTAGAAGTCTTGGGACCTTTTGCATTTAGAATAGGTTCAGTTAAACATTTAGGTACTTATGAAAAAGGTGGTATCTTCACAGAAGTTAAAGTTCCACAAAATATTTCTTTTAAATCATTACAAGAATCTTTATCAGATCCAGATTTTGTATTTTCAGATTTTGCTAAATTTGATAGATCTTCACAATTACATTTAGGTTTTCAAGCTTTAGATCAATTTATAATTAATCATAATGGTAATTTACCAAGACCAATGAATGATAATGACGCTAATGAATTAATTAATTTAACGAAAACCATAGCAAAAACACAACCAAAAGTTCTTGGTGATGAATCTATTGAAATTAATGAAAATTTAATTAAAGAATTATCTTATCAAGCAACAGGTGATATTCCAGGTGTCGTAGCTTTCTTTGGTGGTCTTGTAGCACAAGAAGTATTAAAAGCTTGTTCTGGTAAATTTACTCCATTAAGACAAATTATGTATTTTGATTCATTAGAATCATTACCTGATTCAAAAAAATTTCCAAGAAATGAATTAACAACAAAATCAATTAATTCACGTTATGATAATCAAATTTCTGTCTTCGGTATTGATTTTCAAAAAAAAATTTTTAATTCAAAAGTTTTCTTAGTTGGTTCAGGTGCCATTGGTTGTGAAATGTTAAAAAATTGGTCCTTAATTGGGTTAGGTTCAGGTGATAATGGTTATATTGTTGTAACAGATAATGATTCCATTGAAAAATCAAATTTAAATCGTCAATTTTTATTTAGACCAAAAGATGTTGGTCAAAATAAATCTGAAGTCGCTGCAAATGCTGTAATTAATATGAATTCAAATTTAAAAGGTAAAATTTTCCCTAAAATTGATAAAGTTGGTCAAGAAACTGAAGAAATCTTTAATGATAAATTTTGGTCAGAATTAGATTTTGTAACAAATGCTTTAGATAATGTTGATGCACGTACTTACGTTGATCGTCGTTGTGTATTTTATCAAAAACCATTATTAGAATCTGGTACTTTAGGTACAAAAGGTAATACACAAGTTGTTATACCAATGTTAACTGAATCTTATTCTTCATCAAGAGATCCACCTGAAAAATCAATTCCACTTTGTACTTTAAGATCATTCCCAAGTAAAATTGATCATACAATTGCATGGGCAAAATCTTTATTTCAAGGTTATTTCTTTGATGGTCCAGAAAATGTTAATATGTATTTAACTCAACCAAATTTTATTGAAAATTCATTAAAACAAACTGGTGACGTTAAAGGTATTCTTGAATCAATTTCAGATTCTTTAATTAATAAACCACAAACTTTTGATGATTGTATTAAATGGTCAAGAATGGAATTTGAAAAAAAATTTAATTATGATATTAAACAATTATTATATAATTTCCCAAAGGATGCAAAGACATCAAATGGTGATCCATTTTGGTCTGGTGCAAAACGTGCTCCAACTCCATTAACTTTTGATATTAATAATTTACAACATTTAAATTTTGTCATTTCAGGTGCAAAATTACGTGCATTTAATTATAATTTATTAATCTCCAACGATTTAAATATTAATTATTATAAATCAATTATTGATTCAATGATTATTCCACCTTTTACACCAAATGTTAATTTAAAGATTCAAGTTAATGATGAAGATCCAGATCCAAATGCATCAAATCCAATGGTTGATGAAATTGATACTTTAGCTGCATCATTACCTGATCCATCAACATTAACTGGATTTAAATTACAACCATCAGAATTCGAAAAAGATGATGATACAAATCATCATATTGATTTCATTACTGCATGTTCAAATTGTAGAGCATTAAATTATTCAATCGAATTAGTTGATCGTCAAAAGACAAAATTTATTGCAGGTCGTATTATTCCTGCAATTGCAACAACTACATCATTAGTCACTGGTTTAGTTAATTTAGAATTATATAAAGTCATTGATGAAAAAAATGATATTGAACAATATAAGAATGGTTTCATTAATTTAGCTTTACCATTCTTTGGTTTCTCTGAACCAATTGCTTCACCAAAGGGTAAATATAATGAAAAGACATACGATAAAATTTGGGATAGATTTAATATTAAAGGTGATATTAAACTTTCTGAATTAATTGATCATTTTGAAAAAATTGAAGGTTTAGAAATTACAATGTTATCATATGGTGTATCTTTATTATATGCATCATTTTTCCCACCAAAAAAATTAAAGGATAGATTAAAATTACCAATTACTGAAGTAGTTAAATTAGTAACTAAAAATGAAGTTCCATCTCATATAAATACAATGATTTTAGAAATTTGTGCTGATGATAAAGATGGTGAAGATGTTGAAGTTCCTTATATTACAATTCATTTATAAACAAATTAAAATTAAAATTTGTATAATAATATATATATATACATTATAAAAAATTGAAAAATATAATAATAATAATAATGATAAGTTTTATTTTTATGAAATTATAATTAATTAATTTTCTGTATTAATAATCTTATATAATTCAGTTCCAATCTTATTAAGTGAATTAAATGATCCTTGTTCAATAAATTTCCCATCTTTTAATACTAAAATTTTTTCACAACTTCTCATCATTTGTTCATTATGTGTTATTGATATAATTAATTTATCAGATAAACCATTCTTAACAATTGAATTTATTATTGAACAACTTTCAGGATCTAATGCAGATGTACATTCATCAAGAATTAAAATTTTTGTATCTCTTAATATTGCTCTTGCAATACAAATTCTTTGAGCTTGACCACCTGATAATAATCCAATATTAATTCTAGTATCAATACCTTCAGATAAATTATTTATCAAATCAAATATACCAACAAATTTCAATGAATCAAAGATTTCAACATTTGAAATTTTTAAATTCGAATTTCCATAAAGTAAATTTTCTCTTATAGTACCATCAAATAAAGTTGGTCTTTGTTCAACAATTGAAATTTGTTTTCTTAATTGTATTGTATTCCATTCATTAATATCTGTACCATCAATGAAAATTGTATCATTAGGTACTTCATAAAGTTTTGTTAAAAGATATAATAAAGTTGATTTACCTGATCCTGATTGTCCAATAATACAAACACTTTGATTGAGATTAAAATTAATTGTTAAATTTTTAAAAATAAAAATTTTTTCAATTTGTGGATAATTAAATGATAAATTATTAATCATAATAATTGATTTTTGATCTTTTAAAATTGAAATTTCTTTAATTCTACCATTTTGATTAATTTTTTCCATTGTATCAATATTTTCATTAAGAATTCTATAAATCCAACTTGCACCTCTTTGACCTCTTGCAATATCTGGAATTTGTGTAATTAAACTAACACATGTCATTATTGTAAATAATAATAATGTTAAAGTTCTAAACATTTGTTGTGAAGTATATTCTCTTTCTAAGACTAATTTTAAACCATAATATAATATAATTGATTGAATACACATTGATATGGTATTTGTAATTGAAATACCAACACCAGTAGCAATTGAACGTTTTTTTGATAATTTTTTCAAATGGATTTTCAAATTATCATGTTTATTACGAAAATGATCTTCTAATTGAAGACATCTAATTGTCTTTATTTCTATAACAATTTCATATAAACAATTCTCTAAATTTGCGACACATGTCTTATATTCAGTCTCATATCTTTGTAAAAAATGACCATAAATACCTGAAAATATAATAATTAATGGGAACATTGAAATACAAACTAAACTTAATTTCCAACCTGAAACTAATGCCCAAATAAGTCCCATTAATGATACAACCAAAAAAGTTGAAATTGTACTTAAAAATTCTGAAACTAATGATCTTAAATCTCTTAAATCATTCATTAATAAAGCTGAAATTTCTGATGATCTATTTTCTTCCCTTGAAAACCATTGAAATTTTTTAGAAATTATTGAATTCATTACTTCATTTCTTAAATCCATTATCCAATATTCACTACAATATCCAAGAACAAATATCTTACCAAAATTTGATAATCCATCTGTTATTGATATACCTATAACAATTAATGACCATTTCATTAAATAATAACTATCATTATCTGGATGAGGAACAATACCATTTAATAAATAACTGAAAGCATATGAAAATAATGGATTTGAAACACCAGCAATTAATGAAAATATAAGACCCAAGAGAAGAAGTTTCTTTTGTCTTATAGTTTTAACCATTCGATAAATTATTTCTTTTAAAGACATTAGTGACATTTTTTCTTTGAAATTTTTTTCAATAATATTTTTCTCTAAATCAATATTCATTGTATCCATATCTAAAGTTTCATTAATTTCAAAAGAACTTTTAGTTGATTTAGTTTTATTTAAATATATGTTATCAATTTTATCATTTTCATAACTTACATTAGTATCGATATTTAATTCTTCAAAATATTTTGTTCTATCAACTTGTGTTTGAATATTGTATAAGATTGAGAAATAACTATTTGAAATTTTAATTAAATCTTTTTGAAAACCATGTTCAATGATCGATCCATTTTTTAAAACGTAAATTAAATTTTCTGAATTAATTTGTGTTAAATCATGAGTTAAAATTATCGTGGTCTTACCTTTTCTCCATTTCATTACATTTTTCATTAATTGATTACGATGTTTTATATCTACAGCAGATACAACTTCATCAAGTATAACAATAGGTGTATTTCTTAAAAATGCTCTTGCCAAAGCTATTCTTTGTTGTTGACCACCACTTAAAGCTACACCTCCGGTACCAATTATTGTCTCTGAACCATTAGGTAAATCATTTAATAATTGTTCTAATAATGAAAATTTACAAGCATCCATAAATTTTTCTTCAATTTGGTTTTCTGTCATTTTGTCACGAATTGATTTTGGAATTCCAAGTATAATATTATTCTTTAATGTATCATTAAATAATGTGCAACGTTGTTCAACTAAAGTTATATTTTCAATGATCAAATTTTGAGGAACCTTTGAGATATCTTGTAAATTAATTAAAATATTACCTTTTTTACATTGATATAATTTTAAAAGTAAATTTGATAAAGTTGATTTACCTGAACCAGATTTACCTATGATAAAAGTTGTCTCTTTTGATGGAATTTTTATTGAAACGTCATTTAAGACATTTTCATCAGGTCTACTTGGATATTGGAAAGTAACATTATCAAATTTTATCATTGAATTAATAAAATCAAAATTTTTATCAAGTTGTTCACTTTCTTCAAAGTTATCACTGTTGGAATTACTTTCAATTACATTTTGAATCTTTTCAATTGCTGCAGAACCTTTTTGTAATACTACTATTTGTTGTAATGTATTATTTAATGTCGATCCTAACATTAAACATGAATGAAAACATGTTATAACATCAATAATATTTAATTTATCCTTTCTAATCATAGTACAACCAAACCAAAATCCTTGAACAAACATACAAAGTGTTAAAAATCTAATTATTGAAATATTTGAAGCAACAAATAGACAAGAACGAATGAAAAATTTATTACAAATGAAGACGGAATCTTTAAATTTTTTAATTTCAATATCTTGTGCTAAAAATAATTTTACCATTAATGATTCATTCATTGACCAAGTTAAAAGTTGAGCAGCTTTATTTGTTTCTGTATTTTCTAATTGAGTATATTTTTGAATCTTACTTGAAAATATAATAGCAGAAATTGCAATTAATGGTGATCCACATATTATAATTAAAGTTAATGACCATGAATAATAAAATGATGTACCTAATAAAGCTAACATAGCTACAAAATTTTGAAATGTTATTGCAGAAGCTTCAGCAGAACTTGATCTTAATTCTTCTACACATCTATTTGTTTGAGTAAAATCACCAAGTAATTGTTTATTTTCATCATAAATATGTAAAGGTTTTTTCAAATATGAATTAAGTAATTCTTGTCTAATTTTAAAACCTTGTAATTCACCTAATGACATCCATGAACTAATTGAAATCCACATAATTGGGAAACAAGCTGCAGCTAAAGCCATTATTGAAAATGCTTTGGTTTTTAATTCTTCTAATATTTTATTTGATGATTTTTCTAATGTAACATTTGATAATAAATCAAATACTTTACCTGTAAGTATGGAAGTTATCGCTGGAACTAAACCATTTGCAATAGTTGAAATTGTTATTAAAAATAAAATTTTTTTATCATCTTTTATTTTAACATACATATAAATATTTCTCTTTGAAGAAAATTTTAAATTGTTCAAGAGTTTCATTTTATCTTTACTTAATCTTTAATATTATATGTCACTTAAAAAAAAAAAAATATTCGAAGGACATTTTTACAATAAAAGTTTAGTAATATTACTTTGAAAGTTAATATATATATAAGGTGTAATTTTAATTAATTTTAAAAAATCTAGTAATATTTTTTTTTTTTGCATTTATTCTGAAACGTTTTATTGTTAAGGCCTTGTGTAAATATCCTAATTAGGAAATTACATGAAAAATTTTAATCCTCGGAGATTCTTGGAAGAAAGAAAAAGCAATTAATGTTTCTTTACTTAATTTTAAAACCTCATTTAAATAAAATTGAATCATTGAACGATAAGTTCATTATTGCATTTTTGGATATATTAAGTTTTGTGTCATTATAGTAGAATATCTTTTTAATATTGTTTAAACCATGCCATGAATTTCTAAAACCAAAACAGTAATCGTAAATTTTAATTAAAAAAATGTTCAATTTAACCATTAACGACGAATAAAAGAGTGAATAATAAAATACCATTTGGAAAGGTTAAAGGATGAAAAAAAAAAAACTTTTTCTATGCCGTTTGTGGGAATTGAACCCACGATCCCCGCATTACGAGTGCGATGCCTTACCACTTGGCCAAAACGGCATCTATCAAATAACCATGCACGGTCAAGGATTTTTGTAATTGATAATTTTTAACTCAAGTTTCAGTTCTTTCAATGAATGTTAATACATAAATATACAAGTAAATAATTGTTTTCAAAATTTATTATGAAAAATTGTGAATTAATAATAGAAAATATACTTATTATTTATTTAAGTTTGTTTTTTTTTTTTGAATTTTTTTTATGTTTTGAAGAAAAAAATATAAATGAAAAAATAAATATATATATAAAGAATAAATTTGATTTTGTTTAATTTTTATTTCGATACAAAATATCAATCTTCTAATGTTAATTCAGGAAATTGTTTCATTAATTCTGCATCTACTGATTCAGTAAATACTTTAATTGCTTTGTTTCTAATTTTTTCTAAATTTTCTTCAGTAATTCTTTGACCAAGATCATATGGAAAAGGATAATTTGGAGTAACATTTGGTTGTGAATTTTGATTATTATTAATTGGAGTAATTTTACGTGTACGCATTGGTGAAGTTAAGAAAGAAAATGATTCATAACATGATTTACCATCATAAAAATGATATGGATGGTTTACATAACCATTTTCGTAAAAAAAATTATCCATTTGATAAGCAATTATATCCCATGTTTGATAATCTAAAGTTGGTTTTTCTTGAATTATAAAACCAAAAAATTTAATTTTTGAATTTAAATCATAAACATCTCTTTCAAGAACATGTATGGCTATGAGAAACCAATAAATTAATGTTAAAATAAAAAAAGCTAATAATGAATATAAATAATGAGAACCTGACAAAATTACAGAACCAAATGAAATTAAAGCCAAAATAAAGACAACGAATGGATTAGTTGTCTTTATACAATAAAATGAAAACCAACTAGTTTTATTAAAGAAGATATCCTTTGGTAATAAAATCCGTTCTCCTTCATTATTAATTGGAATGCTTTGTTCTTTTAAGGGATTATCAGACATTGTTAGATAATCTTGCTTATTAATTGAATGTGATTATTCATACATTAAGTAGTCAAGATTTATTAACGGTAATATTGAGGCATTTTTAAAAAATAAGAGAGTGTTACATTTTATCATCTGCGGGTAATTCCAGTAGGGTAACCTATTCAAGTGAAACTTTTTGTCTTGTCTAAAAGACACATATAAAACCGAGTTTGATACTTCTAACTATTTTATGTCAGTTTACAGATTATATAACTAGACCTCTTGTGTTTTTATCACTTGTTGGTAAACGCAGTAGGGTAATTTCCGGAGAGAAAATTTTAGTTTATTTAGAACCCTGAAGACTATTATTATAGTATCTTAGGTATATTATTTTATTGAATATTTATCTCTATTATTATTCACAGAAAACCCTTGTTAAAATTATTCTTTCTGCGAAGACATCAGACTAAAAGACCACTCCATTTTATTTGAAGCAAAGCTGCAACGAGAAAAAACACAAGAATAAAAAAAAAAATAAATTCTGCATTTTTTTGTATGAAAATTACATTTTGTATTACAGAATATTATTCGACACTTCAGATAGCTTGGCTTGATTCTTAGTTTAAATTTCTAAATCATAAACTGCAGTGACTTTATATATTCTTGGGTTCTTTGTCAAATAAATCACTTGGTTCTGAATATACACTTTTAATCATATTATGTGTCCTAAAGTTTTATTATAATGGCCAGGGAGTAACGTAAAACTATTCTTATAAATAAACACATTCAAATGTAAAAAAATTCTAGCTGCTTAACTGCTTGAAGATAAAGGACATATATATTTTTCATTTTCAAAGCTTTTATATACAAATCATTTGAATTATTTACAATTCAAACTGCATGTGAAACATTCTACTGTTCAATCTCTTTACTTTCTGTTTTATTTATCAATAACAATTTCCCTATTTGAAAAAAATAATTGCAAAAAACTATAAAAATAATTATAAGGCAAAACCACCAATCAATATGAATAGTTTAAAGATTCCATCATTTATTAAAAAATTTCCATCAATTCCAAATTCCAAACAATTAAATCTTTTAGAAAATAAAATTAAGAAAAAATTTCTTACTACAAAATATAAAGAATTTTTAATTAAATATAATATTTTTTATCTTTTCCAATATGATAATGAAATAATTAATAAAGATTATTATTGGAAACAATTTATCAAGGGTCAAAATTTATTTAAAGATAATAATATAGTAACATTTCAATTAAAAGATAAAATTTTTTCAAAAATTTTAAATAAGGAATTTCATTATAAGAATAATTTACAAAGTATATTTGAAAGGATAAATTCTTTAAATACCGTTGAAAGAGAATTACCATATCTTATAAATGATGAAAAGATTAAATTATTTGCATTAGGAATAAAATTAGATAATAATTTGAATGGTATAGAATATATTCAATCTGTATTGGAAGAATCAAATAACATGTATAAAGATATCAATTATGAAAAATTACTTAATATTGCTAAAAATTCACGTCAGGATAACGATAATAGTATGAAAATTTCTGTCAAGAATTTACTTTCTCTGTTGGTACGAGACAAGATAACGATACCAACGATAACAAAGTCAGGGAAATGGTTAATTTTTACTAAACAATAGTTTATATTTTCTTTATTAAAGACCAAATTTTTTTTTTGTTCATTTCGGGCTTGAATTTTTAAATTGAAATGAAAATAAAAAAAAAAAAAAACACAATTAACTTTATATAATAATAAAATTTTGTATATATATTCAAATAAATTTACAACGCTTCATACTATAATGGTTTCATTTTGGTCATTAGTATTGAGTGGTACCGTTGGGACTATTGCAGAATTAACTTTGGATCCAAAATTAAAATATTGGGTCCTTTTACCAATTTCAATTGTTATGGTCTTAACAGGTATATTACGTCAATATGTTGGAGTATTAATTACACCAGGTGTTAGAGGTCAACCAAGAGTTAAATTAACCGAGTCACAATATATCATGAAGGGTAAAATGTTATTGGATAACGGTTCAAATTTATCAAGGGAATCATTTAATTTAAGACAAAAAAATTTATCTGAAATCTTAAGTAATGGTAAATATTTAGTTAAAGAAAAGAAAAAAGATGGTGAAATGGCAAATCCATTTTCTGATCCAAATATGAGTGATGCAATGATGAATATGGCTAAAGGTAATATGGCAAATTTTATTCCACAAACAATTATCATGTGGTGGGTTAATCATTTTTTCGCTGGATTTGTATTAATGAAATTACCATTCCCATTAACTTTAAGATTTAAAGAAATGCTTCAAAATGGTATTATGACATCTGATTTAGACGTTCGTTGGGTTAGTTCAATTTCTTGGTATTTTATCTCTGTATTAGGTTTAAATCCAGTTTATAATCTTTTATTAACAGATCCAAATGAAGATCAATTTGGTATGAATCAACAACAAAATAATAACGTCGATCCAATGAGTAGTGCTCAACATGCTGAAGGCACAATGAAAAGTTTAGCTAACGATTTAGCCATTGCACAACATGAATGTTGTTTTGATAATGTCGAAGAAAGAGTATTAAAATTATATAATTGATATATATTATACTTAATATTTTGTAACCCGGACTGGAAAATTAATAAATTTTTTCAATTTGAAAATTTCTTACATAAGAAAATAATTTTATAATATAAAAAAAAATAATTATAATAAGCACAAAATCTGTAAGCTCATTTAGTCTAAATAATCATAGAAAGAATGACTTTAAGTACTGTTATTTGTATTGGTATGGCCGGTTCCGGTAAGACCACATTCATGCAAAGATTAAATTCACATTTACGTTCAAAGAAAGAAATACCATATGTAATTAATCTTGATCCTGCTGTATTAAAGATACCATACGGTTCAAATATTGATATTCGTGATTCAATTAAATATAAAAAAGTTATGGAAAATTATCAATTAGGTCCAAACGGTGCTATAGTAACAAGTTTAAATCTTTTTGCAACAAAGATTGATCAAGTTATAAATTTAGTAGAAAAGAAAAAAAATGATTATAAACATTGTATCATCGATACACCAGGTCAAATTGAATGTTTTGTTTGGAGTGCATCAGGTTCAATTATAACAGAATCATTCGCATCAACTTTCCCAACTGTTATTGCTTATATCGTTGATACACCAAGAAATTCATCACCAACAACTTTTATGAGTAATATGTTATATGCATGTTCAATTCTTTATAAGACAAAATTACCAATGATAATTGTCTTCAATAAGACAGATATTAAGAAAGAAGATTTTGCTAAAGAATGGATGACAAATTTTGAATCATTTCAAATGGCAATTAGACAAGATCAAGAATTAAATGGTGATCTTGGTATGGGTTCAGGTTATATGAGTTCTTTAGTTAATTCGATGTCATTGATGTTAGAAGAATTTTATTCGCAATTAGATATGATTGGTGTCTCAAGTTTTACCGGTGAAGGTTTTGATGATTTCTTAAATATTGTTGATAAAAAAATTGATGAATATGATGAATTTTATAAGACTGAAAGAGATAGAATTATAAAAGAAAAAGAAATTAAAGAAAAGGAAAGAAAGGATAAATCTTTAACTGGGTTAATGAAAGATTTAGGTATAAAAGATAAGACTGATGAAAGTGCAGATGTTATTAGTGATTTAGAAGAAAATGAAAATGATGGATTAATTGAAAGAGATGAAGATATTGAAAGAGAATATACATTTGCTGGTGATGAAAGATTAAATGGTGAAATTAATGAAAAGACAAATCCTGATTTACAAAAAAGATATCAACAAGCTTTTGAAAATACAAGTAAGACAGCATCAAGTGAAACTGCAGAAAACATCGCACGTTATATAAGACAATAAAGAATATATAAGCAAAGTTTTATGTCGTTTAACTCGTTAAGATTATTAAAATTTGTACAGGCAATACATGCAAGAGAAAACTCTCGTAAGAGTGTTGTAAATACAACAAACATTACAGATTTTCCTGTGGTTGCTAGGAGCAGCAAAACAGTTGTCCCAACGTGGTAATTTGCAACTCTCGATCCAATTTACAGTACTTTCAAGCACGGTTAATTAATCTTGTCAATCTTTGCAGCAACAAGAAAAATTTTTCATCTCATCGCCAAAGAAATAACCGGAGAAATAAAAAATTTTTCACTGAAACAAAAGCAAAAGAAACGAACGAAATTCTATACAAAGAAATGTTTTAATTTTATTTATTATTATTTGTAAGATGAATTTCTTAATATTCAAAGTTTGGTTGTTTTGAGAATATATAAATTGGTAATATAAATTTGTTAAAGTTTCTTGTCAAGAAAGATCTATTACATACGAACAAAACAAACAATCATGTCTACAAATTTCGAACAACATTATGAAAAAGTTATCGATGATAACAATTTAGAAGAATTAAGAGATATCTTAATTGATCCAAAGGCAAAATTATCAAATAGATTTAGAGCTTTATTTAATTTAAAATGTAAAGCTGAAGAAATGGATAAAAATGTTAATGATGCAAATTTAGCTGTTAAATTTATGGGTGAATGTTTTGGTGATAAATCAGAATTATTAAAACATGAAGTCGCTTATGTCTTAGGTCAAACTAAAAATATGACTTCTTGTCCAATCTTAAGAACTGTTATGTTAGATTCAAATCAACAACCAATGGTTAGACATGAAGCCGCTGAAGCTTTAGGTGCTCTAGATGATAAAGGATCAATTGAAGATTTGAAAAAATGTATTGCAAATGATAAAGAACCTGCTGTCATTCAAACTGCTGAATTAGCTTTATCAAGAATTGAATGGGCTCATTCAGCTGCTGCACAACATGAAAAATTACAAAAATCTTTATATTGTAGTACAGATCCAGCACCACCATTATCATTAGAAAAAAATTATGAAATTAATGATTTACAAACTTTATTAAATTCTCAAGATAAACCTTTATTTGATAGATATAGAGCTATGTTTAGATTAAGAGATATTGGATCAGATGAAGCAATCTTTGCCTTAGCAACAGGTTTTGAAAATGAACCATCTGGTTTATTTAAACATGAAATTTGTTACGTCTTAGGTCAAATGGGTAATCCAACAGCTGTACCAACTTTAGTTAAAGTTTTAGGTAGAAAAGAAGAAGCTCCAATGGTTAGACATGAAGCTGCTGAAGCTTTAGGTTCAATTGCTACACCAGAAGTTGTTCCTGTTTTAGAAAGTTATTTAAATGATGAAGTTGATGTTGTTAGAGAATCAGTTATTGTTGCTTTAGATATGTACAAATATGAAAATTCAAATGAATTTGAATATGCTCCAACTGCTTAAGAAAAAAAAAAAAAGTTGTGTATATAATTTAATTTATTATTATTAGCATTAAGATAATTCAATAAGAGAAAAAAAAAAAAAAAAAAAATATTATATTCAATTATTTATTAATTAAATTTTGAAAAAAATTTTCTTTATAAATGAACAAAATCTATATCAAGATAACAAAGACAAAAGAAAGATGACTGGTTTAAAAGAAATAGTATTTGTTACAGGGAATGCTAATAAATTAAAAGAAGTTAAGATGATCTTAGAATCATCAAATTCAAATTTCACTTTAACTAACGAACCATTAGATTTAGAAGAATTACAAGATATTGATTTAAAATCTATTGCATTAGCTAAATGTAAACAAGCAGTTTCAATCTTGGGACCTGGTAAACCTGTATTTGTTGAAGATACAGCATTAACATTTGATGAGTTTAATGGTTTACCTGGTGCTTACATTAAATGGTTTGTTAAGAGTATGGGTTTAACAAAGATTGTTCAAATGTTAGATTCATTTGAAAATAAATGTGCCAAAGCCATCACTACGATTGTATTTGCAGATGAAAATGGTAAGTTTCATACGTTTCAAGGTATTACAAAGGGGAAAATAGTACAAAGTAGAGGTCCAACAACATTTGGTTGGGATTCAATCTTTGAACCAATGGAATCAAATGGCAAGACTTACGCAGAAATGCCAAAGGACGCAAAGAATTCAATCTCCCAAAGAGGCAGAGCTTTTGCTCAATTCAAAGATTATTTATTTCAATTCTATTAAATATTTTCTGATAAATACTATTTATTTCTATATAAAATGCGTATACTGCTTCCTTACACCACACTCAAATCGACATAAAAATTTTTCATTTTCAAGTGAAAAATTTTGAACGTACAAAAAAATCGATGAATTGAAAGTTACAAAATTGTTAACAACAGATCAAAAAAAAAAATTTTATCTGATTCTTCAGTTTTCATAAGTTATCATATTCTTTATAGAAAGCATTAAATCCTCCATTCACGTACATATCAATTTCAGATACTTCCTCAATTTTTTTCAATTTTTTCGATCCCAATTTTGTATATTATAGTATAAAGAACTCAAAACAAAAAGAAAGAAAAAAAATAATCTACAATCAATTATCTTAATTCTTGTTGTTTGTTTTAATCTCTTTTTTTTTTGTAAACAAAGACAAATACATTCAAAGAAGAAAGAAAGAAAGAAAGAAAGAAACTTCATAAATCAAAAAAAAAAAAAATAACAATAATAATAATAATTTCCCATTTTATTTCTTATTATTATAATCTTTTGTATATCATAATCTCTCTTTATATCACAAAAATTATGTTACAAAGGATTCGTGAAGCAATAACAATTGCTAATAGTACTTCATCCGATTTAATTAACAAAAAACAAGCTATAGAATTTTTAAACGAATCAAAATTAAATTCAAATGCTCCACAACTTTTCACATCTTTATTAGTTGATTCATTATCCGATGATTTAACTAAATTTGTATCTTTACAAGTTTTAAGTGATAATCTTGCTCAACAATCTTCCAATATTATTAATAAAGATCAAATCACATATATTAAATCAACTATTTTAGATTTACTTCGAACAAAGATACAAAATAATAACAGAGATCCTGAATATTTTAGAAATAAATTTGCTGAATTAATAACAAGATTATTTTATATTCTTTATGGTGAAATTAATAATAATCAATGGAATAGTTTCTTTCAAGATATTATTTCAATTTTACAAATTAATAATTTATTAAATCAACCATCATCTGATTTTTCACAATTAGGTTTAGATTATTTTATTAGAATTTGTACTTTTATTAATTCAGAAATTGCTGATCAAACTTTTATTAGATCAAAGGATATTCAAATTAAAAATAATAGTTTAAAAGATACAATGAGAATTCAAGATATTCAAATAATAGTAACAATATGGTTAAATGTATTAAAAAGTTTATTACCACAACAACAACAACAAATACAAATAGAATCTGATATTGTCGAAATTATAGTATTAACTTTAAATTGTATTGGTGCCTATATATCATGGATTGATGTTAATTTAATTATTAATCCAGATTATATTAATATAATCTTTAATTATTTAGATTTTTCACAAACTCAATTAGGTTGTAGTCAATGTCTATGCGAAATAATCTCTAAGAAAATGAAACCAATTGATAAATTAACACTATTAGGTATGTTAAATTTAACTGATAAGATTTCATCAATTGGTCCAGATGATTTAGATGTTTATGAACAATTATCAAAATTAGTCTCTTCTGTTGGATTAGAATTATCAATAATTTTAGAACAATGTAGTGAATTAAATCCACAAGATCCTTCATTTAATGAATTACAACAAGCTGCAACCGCAGCTGATCAACAAATCTTAGATCAAGTTTCACCTTTAGTATTAAAATTTATGGAACATGAATTCGATTCTGTAACTCAACAAGTTTTCCCATTTATAACACAATATTTATCAATTTTGAAAAAATTATTTGCTTTAGGTGGTAAACCAGGTTCAGCAATTTCATTAAATTCTAAAAAACAACCATTAGATAACAATCATTCAAATTTTTTAATTTCTTTATTAAATGTTATCTTTAAGAAAATGAAAATTGATGAATCAAGTGATGAAGATTCTGAAGAAGAAATTGATGAATTTAATGAAACAATTAGAACAAAATTAAAAAATTTTCAAGATAGTATAGCTGTTATTAATCCATCAATTTATTTAGAACATATTTCAAATCAAATTGAATCCTTATTAGTTTTAACAAATAATAATAAAAATTGGAGAGATTTAGAATTATCAATTTATCAAATGAATAATTTATGTGAAAGTATTAGAAATAATCTATTTGGTATAAATAAAAATGAAATTTCAAATTCTCAACCAACAATGGTTATGATTAAATTTATGAATATTCTTTTACAAAATTCAACAATTTTTACCATTGATAATTCTTTTGTTCAAATTTCATTCTTTGAATTAGTAGTTAGACATCATAATTTTCTTAATGGTCAACAAGATGAATTTACAATTTTAGATATCTTTTGTAGTGAATTTGGTATGTTTAATAAAAGGGAAAAAGTTAGATTAAGAACATGGTATTTATTTTCAAGATTATTAAAATTAACAAAACCAAAATTATCAACAAATATTATTTCAGAAATTATATTAAAGATTAATCAATTATTAATTATTAAACCTGTAACAATTAATCCAGATGGAACAGATGATGATACTACATTCAGTAATCAAATGTATCTCTTTGAAGGTGTTGGTTTATTAATTGGTTCAAATTCAGATTTAAATTATGATATTTTAGATAATGTTTTAACACCATTATTTACAGATTTAGAACTTTGTATTTCATCACAAATTCAATCACAAGATATTGTATTACAATGTCATCATATCTTAATGGCTATAGGTACTTTAGCAAGAGGTGTTCATGGTGGTTTAGTTTCAGATAATCAAGTTAATAATACTTTAATAAATAAAAAATTAATTAATAAATCATTAATTGAAAAATTTTCAAATATTGCAGAAGTTGTTCTGGTAACATTTTCTTATTTTAATAAATTTGAAACAATTAGAGATGCAGCAAGATTTACATTTTCACGTTTAATTCCAATTTTAAATAATGATATTGTCCCATTTGCAAATAAATTAATTGCATTATATTTAGAATCTGATTTAAAAGTCTTAGAAATGAATGATTTCCTTGGATTTTTGGGTCAAATGGTTCATATGTTTCATAAAGATGAAAATTGTTATATATTATTTAATAATTTAATATCACCAGTGGTTAATAAAGTTCATGCCATATTAGATCAAATTGATCAAGAACATAATTTAGATAATAATAATTTATTATCAAATAATAATGAAAAGGATAATCATACAAAAAATATTGTTATAACGGATTCATTTAGAGATAAAGTCTTATTGAAAAAAGCATATTATGCATTTTTACAATCATTTGTTACAAATTCTGTAACATCATTATTATTATCTGAAGGTAATGGTAATACATTATCAATAATTTTAACAGATTTATTAACTTATACACCAGAAGAAGTTCAAGAAACTTCTTCGATGAAATTATCATTAAATGTTTTAGTTAATTTTATTAGAATATTTGGTTCAGGTAAATGTATAGATTCAAGTGATATTCATTCAGTTAACATTAATAAAATTGATGGATTAAATGAATTTTTAATTTCAAAAGTAATTCCTTTAATATTTGAAATCCCATTTAGACCAGAATTTAAATTTAATATAAAAGAAGGTAGTTATAGAATTATTGCATGTGATTTATCAAGATTATTAAAAGAACTTTGTGTACAAAGTAGTCTTGATTCTAATGATATTAATTCAAATCCTTGCATAAAATATTTATCAGAAATGTATTTACCACAAATTCAATTTCCAAATGAAATGATTTTAGAACTTATTGAAATGTTAGTAACATCAGATCAAAAATCATTTGAAAAATATTATGTTAATTTAATTACTAGATTAACCATGTCATAGACAATTATGTATATATAATATTAACTTTAAAAATAAAAGAAGTTACAAAATTACATATTTAAAAAAAAAAAAGAAAGAAAGCTGCATAGTTCAAAATAGATGTATTTATTTACGTAAAAAATAAAATAGATATTTTTTTCCTAAAAAAAAAAAGAATCATTTTATAGACCTTATCTTATAAGATAGCTTGTTTAATTTCTTTTTTTTTTGATAGGTTTTCTTATAGAATGGATCGATTAATGAAGTTGTTTGAAGAGTTGATAAAATTTTATTATTATTTTACTTTTTTAGTTCTATATATAATTAATTTTATTTAATATGTTATTTATTTTAATAAACTTGTGAAATTTTTATTAATAAATTTAGAAGTTGTATATGCTCGTTAGTACCATTAGTTAATTTCGAATCGGTATCAAATAAAAGCCATGATACTTTATTTTTGAAATCAGAATTAAATTCATCACTAGTAATATAATAATCATGTAATTGATTAATAACAGATGCTCCTGACCAACCATTTTTCATAAATGTATTTACATAGTCTTTTATATTATTAATATCTTTTGAAGAGACTTTTTCAATTATTTCTTTCAAAATTG
The DNA here is from genome assembly GCA_030462905.1 of Jamesozyma gamospora. NCBI lineage: Eukaryota > Fungi > Ascomycota > Saccharomycetes > Saccharomycetales > Saccharomycetaceae > Jamesozyma > Jamesozyma gamospora. The sequence continues at coordinate 41,698 of JAMSGN010000142.1, forward strand.
GAGTTGGAACTATTCCTGCTAATTCTTCAATTTGTTTTGGACTTATTTCATTATCTCCACTATAGTTATTTAATTTTGATGCAGATTGAAGTAAAGTAATAGCTTTTCTTAAATCACCAGATGAAATATCCATTATCTTTTCTAAACTACCTTCTTGATATTTTAATGATTCTTTTTCTGCAATATATTTAAGACGATCAAGTGCATTGGATGTATCCAATGATTTGAATCTAAATTTTGAACATCTAGAGGCCAAAGGATCAATAATTCTTGTAATATAATTACAAATTAAACAAAATCTTGTCACACCAGAATAAGTTTCCATGGTTCTACGTAAAGCACTTTGGGCATCAGCAGTCATAGAATCAGCTTCATCTAAAATAATAATCTTATAAGGAGGACATGGATATTTTTCTAAATCATTCTTGGAAGGTTTTGAAACAGTTAAACGTGCAAAATTTTTGACTTTTTCTCTAACAATAGAAATACCACGTTCATCAGAAGCATTTAATTCCAAGACTCTTGATTTCACTAATTCAGGCCCATACAATTCTTTTGTAAGTGCTAAAATTGTAGAAGTCTTACCAGTACCTGGTGGGCCATAAAATAACATATGTGGTAAATTTGCAGATTCTAATGCTTTTTTCAAAACAGTAACTGCATGATCTTGAGCAGCAACATCATCCAAATTTTTTGGTCTATATTTTTCAACCCAAGGTTTGGATTGTTCATTATCAGTCGCATCCAAATTAAGTTTACGTTTTTTTCTAATTTCGAAACCTTCAAACTTTGACATAATGTTATTTTTGTTGCTTATGACTAGTATTCTTTTTTACCACCAAATTAAAGAGATTTTGCAGGTTTTATATCTAATTCTACGAATATTTCAACAACTGGACTTTTAATATATTTACTGAATTTCTATATATTTTCTGATCGTTTTCTTTATATTTTTTTTTTTCACTTCACGCGACTTTAATGAAGGAAAGAATTATAATAATGAAAAATAATATTATTAAAAATGAATTATATACCAGAATAATTACAAAGTAAAATTACTGAAATTATAAGTCTAAAACCTCACCAAAATGGACACCAACCAATATAATGTTGACATAAATTTTCAATAGATGTAGCTTGTTGGATCAATTTGTCAACTTGTTCGGGGACATCAAGTTCTGAATTTAAACTAATATCATTACCCGTTAACTTGTCCGTAATTCTTCTTAATACCAACACGACTCTAGCATTTCTAGTTTCACTCGTTTGTTCAGCCTCCAAATCATTAAATTCTTCATTTGTAATATTACCTTTTCTGAGCAATTCTGCAGGATTATTCTTTGGCAAATCGATACCAGTCATCTCTGCAATTTTGTCTGCAGGTAAATCAAATCCCCATTGAATCAATGGATCAAAGGCGAAAGCTTCTAAGATAGCCATTAACGATTCTTTGTTATTTCTTAAGACTCTCATCACATTCTCGCAAGTAATACGGAAACTACCTTCAATTCCGCTAACTTCCATCGCATTAACTAACATACGAGTTAATCTGAAAGGAACTTTCTCAGGAAACTTCTCTCTTAAAATTGCAGCTTCAAAACAATCACCAAAATCAATATGTACAACTTTACCAGTTAATCTATCCAACATTAAATTACTTGGATGACGATCACCCAAACCTAATATATATCCAACCATAGACATTACAGCTAATGATCTACTGTAGGTGGTTCTTCTTTCTAACCACGATTCCGATGATCTACTTTTTAACCAAAGTACTTGAGCCAAATCTTGTCCCTTTGTATTATCCATGGAGTATTCAAATACTTCAATTTTTTCTAATAAAGTTAAATTATCATAATCCGGAGTCATTTGTAACATTACCCAATGTTCAATATTTAAAGGAACATTTTTTGCTTCTCTATACTCTTTAATTAATACATGGAACGTATCACTATTTGGAACCCATCCTAGTAACCCTGTCTTAGGAGATAAAGGTATAGCAGGGTATTTCTCAATTTCTAAGTGTCTTCTAAATGATTCAGAATCATTTTGCAGTAATGTGTTCACTAATCCAAATAATTGCATTACTAAACTATCTTGTCTGATATCTTCATGTCCCTTTAATGCATAATGATAATCTTTACCATCACTCCCCTTGATCGTAATTTTACGAGGTCTTTGTTTAGATGATATGACAGTAAATACAGGTTTAAATTGAGCAATTTTAATAACATCTTTCCCAATTGCATATGTTCCAGGAACAGCCAATTCTAAATTTCTTGATTCCAATAATCTTGGTGAAACATTTTGAAGATCTAATGTTTGTAATTGAGGCAATTGTTTGCTAATCTTACGGAAAACATTATAATATATATCCCAAGCTTGATTTAAATAGCTTTTATTACTAGTTTTTTTATAATCCATCATCCATTTGTAAGCATCATTAAGGTCTCTACCATAACAATTTTGAAAAGAAATTTCTCTCAAAGTCTCCGGGCCTGCTTTTAATAATTCATGTAAAGGTTCCAAGGAATCAAACATTTTTTCAGAGTTACCTTCACCAAAATATTGCCTACTAGCATTTTCTAAACCTTCATACCATAATTCATGCCATAAAGCAACCACTCTAATTAACTCAGTACTGACAAGTTCAGCTTGATCAACTAGTATTGCACTATGTACCCTCATCTTTTCAATAATCGAAAGAGCAGCTTTTTGTCTTGAAACAGATTCTGATTTAATAGCAACAATTAAAGGATATACCAACTCTTGTGGATGAGCATTACCAAGATCAGATAACAATCCAAGAAGCGATCTACTGACAATTGGATTTTTTTGATGAATACGTGAAATAAGTTGAGGTAAAACTTCTAACCATGTCCCAATCTTAATCATGCTAAAACCCTCGTGCATTGCCTGCGTAGCTTCAGGAATTCCACCAAATTTAAACCAAAGAGTTAATAATCTGAGCGCATCTTGTAAAGAACTGGATTCAGATAATGCTATAGAATAAAAGAAACCTTTAATAGCAGGAACAACATGTCTTTGAATAATATTTGTATACTTTTCATTATTGATTTGTTCACTCCTTGTCTCATTTTCAAACATATCTGGTTGAATTTCGTCATCATAACTGAGTGGAAACCCTTTTTCAAGTTTATCATTTTCGCATGTATTGACACCTATCCTTGAAATTACTTCAAAGTTTGCCAAAGCCCATTTGTGCCAGGCCTTATAGGAAGATTCATCAAAATGTGTAGCCAGCAAATATGAACTTAAAATAGCATCAGGATTTTTGATTTTCCATGCTGGGTCTAAAAATACCCTCCATTCACCTTGCTTTAAAAAACAATGTGCTAATAACTTTGTGTACTCATCATTATTGTCATAATTAATTCTAGAATTCACCTTTGAATTAGGTGAAATCATATTGTTAGGATCTAGACCTAAATCACTTGCCATTCTAGATGTAAACTTTATCAAATGTTCCAACGCAGCTTCTTTATTTCCATTAGCCCATAAATATTTAAGTTGAGCGTAAACAACAGGAGGAGGTGCTTTGGCAGTACTTGGATGATCTGGATCATCTCCATCTTCTAATAAAAGACTAATCGAATTTTTTGCCAAAAACATTCTTCCAGACTTTCTACATAAATCTGCAAATTCAATCCAAATTTTAATATCATCTTTAGGTTTAATTACCATCGATCTTAACTTTAGAATAAAATACCATACATCAACATTTTTTTGAACACCTAATAGTCTTTTGTTCCAAGTATCTTTAATTAGCTCCTTTCTATTTGACATATAGGGCAATTTTTTATAAATAATAACTTCCTCAAGTTCAGAAACCAATTGTGTTCTAATTACAACACTATAAGCACGGCTATAACTTTCGTTTAGTAATGCAGACATTTCCGATAACAGCAAGTTTCGAGCATCATGGATATGTTTTTCGGCAGATTTAAAATCGTTTCTATGTAAACATAGAACTGTGTCAAAAAATTCCTTATCAACTGACTTTGAAGCTATGGAATCTATGTAACTATCAATAACATCCCATCTACCTAAACTCCACGCAGTACCGGCTGCTACTGGAGCTATGGTTCTTCTTATATCTTCAGGATAGGATTGCCATTTGTTAGAAAAAATGTTAAATAACTGCTCCCATTCTCCTAGCGCAAATAATGATCTCATTTTTCCCATCATTACCTCTTTAGAGTTGTCCCCTTCTTCTTCACGAGCATTATAAGACACCAGAGCGTCATCCCAACGTTGTAACTTTTCATACCATGTTTCTTTTAGTTGAAGGTTATGGTGTTGTTCACCATATTTTAAGATACCAATAGCTGCATCGGTTTGATGTAGCTGATTGTTGATACTAATTAATGATTCAATTGTGGACGTACTAGACTTTTCTAGCAATTCAAGTTCTTCGTAGTGTAATGCCTTTGCAAATGCATGGCATTGTTGAGCATACTTTCCGAGCGTTTCTACAGGAATGGGTAATGGATTTTTGTTGTGCTCCATAAATTCTACAAGGTTCAATAAACATTGAAAAATATCAGGAGGTGTATGTGTCGATGACAATGCTGTGCAAAGAGATTGGATCAAGTCATCTCTATATGATGAAGAAAGTTCATCCCAACAACTAGAAAATGAAACGTTAAATAAATCCCTGGATAATGGATAATAAACACTTACCAAACCTGAACATGCTCTTAAAACTTGTGATGAAGATTCTTTCAACAGTTGAATTGATAACCTTCTCATCCATTCTTGCCAATCCTCTTTTGAACGTTGTTGAGAGCTATCCCAAATCATTTTCAAGACTTCTTGATTAACCGGCACTTTCCTAATAGCAGGTTCTTCCTCAACGGCACCATCACGAGATTTTTGGTTTTCTTTTTCAAAAATGATGTTGGTAGGTAACCCTTCGTCATTCAATAGCTTATTGACAAGCTGATCATACACCGAATGTTGAATTTTATTCGCAACTAAAACCTTGTTTATCATTGGGATAAAGATAACGAAGTTTTCGCCCATTTGTAATAATAAAAAACAAAGTGTATTTAGAGTTGCTTTTATTTGATCTTTGTCGCCACCATTAAGAATTCTTACCATTGCTTGTACAATTCGTGATGACATTTCAGAAAGGTTAATAGATTTTGCCAATTTACCAAGTGTTATTATCGACGCTTTTTTCAAATTGGCAGATGAATATTCAGCCATTCTTATAATTGTAGGGATGATGACATAAGAATGTTCATCCAAACTTGCATTAAAAGCAATCAAAGATTTTAAAATCCTTGTAGAAACACTTTTTCGATTTGATGTATCATTTTCCAAAACATTCATATACAGAGTTAAAGTTAATGGAACATATTTAGTAAAATCATTCTCTAAGGCCTCAGATATTTTTTCAATGAAAGAAATAATTGTACTTTGTAATTTAATTATTGGAAAAAACTCAGTAATGACATCAAATAATTTTTCGATATGGGGTTTAATGTCTCTTTTCACAAGTTCAACAAGGGTTGTTAATTGTTGAAAATAAAAGTCCAAAAGAGATGGAGGACATGTGTGCATCACTCCCAAAAGACTAGGTACTACTTCGTCTAAAAATGAAACACATCTGCGACCAATTATTTGAAAAATATGCATTAAGGCTTGAGTAACACTAGTATGATGAGTAGATAAAGACGGGTCACGCAATATTTTAGCTAATTTATTGACAATAACGGCTGGATAGTATTCATCATTAGATGGAGACATGCCTTGCATTAATAAAGATATTTCTATTGCAGGCACATTTTGCTCTACAGCAGTTTTTGTACTTGAAGTAAATTCTACTGTTCGGTGTTTATAGGGGTCTAGTGCACCTAAGATACCAATTAATCTAACAGTCTCATTTTTAACGTCTACTGAATTGTCAGATTTTATAATGTTAATCAGGACACTTAGCAATTCTGGGTAATCCAAATAAGGATCGATAACGTAACCGGAAGATGATGCTAGCTGCCCCAATGTTCGTAAGGCAGCCTTTCTTTTGGTACTATTTGATTGATTTTTAATCGTTTTGATTACAAACGGCATTAACTTGGTTAAATGTTTCTTAATGTCTTTCCCTACAGCTTCTGATAATTCCCCAATTGTTTTTAAGGTAATACAAACTACAGTGGAAGAAACATCTTCACATTTAGTTAATAGTATATTTAAAATCGGTTCTAAATAAGGTTCGGCTACTCTTGGATTTGAACTGATTAAATGCTGCAAAAGAATAGAGTTCTCTTCTTTTTTCCTTGGAATGTCCGAATATTTCAACTGAGTTAAATATTCTAGTAGAGTCTTTCTTAAAAACGGTATTACTCCTGAAGAATTAATTTCTGCTAATCTTCCTACCAACTTTATAGATTGTCTTCTAATTGGAAAATATTCATCATTTAAAGCTGTAAAAAGCAATCTTAAATTATCAAATTGTGCAAGTTGAGGGTCAAAACTTATATCTAAATTTTGAATGACATTAAGACGAATATCTGCAACAGGATCGGTGACAGCAACAGTTAACAATTTGCTTAATACTTCTGCAACTGCGTTAGCAAAATCTTCGGTATGTTTTTGGTTAACATTGGTTCCAGAAAATATTTCACAAGTAGTTAAAATTGCAGCTTTTCTAACAGCGGGACTCTCGTGTTCAAAATATCCAACAATTACAAGTCGTACAAAATCTATTGAAATATTATCGTGGAGAATAATTTTCAGCATGTCTAACGAGCGTACTATCACGTTTAAATCTCTATTGTCATCATTAGCTTCGCTAGTTTTATTGAAAAAAGTTCTATTTCTCCATTTTCTTGATTTTTTTAAATTCACTGGAGTTAAAATGGTTGAGTTAGATTGTAAAAATTTTCCACCATACAACAATTCACATAATGAAGTTTTCAATCTGCTATTAATAACAGATTTTAACGAGGGCATTGTTTCAATCAATATAGTCAAAGTATCTTGCATATATGAGGTTGGAGTACAAGCTAGCATCAAATCAAGAATATCATTATTAAGATATTTCGTTAAAGCAGGACCAATAGCATAGGCTAATTTTCCGATACAATAAAACAGTTGACTTTCATAGTATTTACGGATTTTATGTTTGGTTTTTAAACTATCTCTTATGTTCTGTAAAATCTGATTTAAATATGGTATGATTTTATATTTAACTTCAAATGCAATATCCCCGATAGATACCATGATTGCTGGTTTATCTGCTGTATTGTCCAAATTTACTCTCATATTTTGTAAAGCTCCAATGTAATGACTTAAAATAATATCTGCATAATCATGTATAAATTTTGTTTTATCAAATTTGGCTAATAGTGGTAAAATTGAATATATTTCTAATCTAATAACTGAAGCTTTATGATCTTTATAGAACATGCAACTTTTAAAAATTACATTTATCTTACTCTTTAAAAATTTGTCATTCTCTAGACTTAAAAGTTCTCTAAATACCAACAATGAAGCATGGATTGATTCTATTGAATTTAAAGTTAAACCATCTATACATTCGTTAAACAATTTTTCAACCCATTTTTCATTTTCTTTATCATTATTTCTGGTTTTCAAAACAATTAAACATTTGCCTAACATATGTGCTGCATCGACTCTAATTGCAAGTTTATTATCTCTTAACGCCCTCCAAACATTTTCCATTATTTCATTAACGTAAGGATATAATAAATATGGAGAACTACTTGCTAAAGCTTCTAATATCAATAATGCAGCATGTTTTCTATATTCTTGTTTCAAACTTGTATTATTTTCTGGAACAGAAGCTAACCATTCTAATGAATTTTTCACTTCTAACTCAACGAAACTAGATGCAATTGTACCACCTGGAATAGCTAATTTACCCAAAGTTTTTGCTGCTAATTCCATGACTTCTATGTCATTTGAAGGAATTAACATTCTTAAATAGTTCGCCAGACGTGATGTTTGATTAGGTAGTTCTTCGGTGTGTGAATAAAAAGATATAAGGGTATCAACAGCTAATATACCACCGATTCTTTCATCGACTGTTTGACCATGTATCAATTCAAAGATTTTATTGTTCATAATATTACTAAATCTTTGAAATTGTTCTATTGATAAATCACGAGAAAATGATAATAATAAATTTCGTAGTTCTTGTGCTGCATCAAGTCTTTCTTGAGGTTCTGAACTTTTCAAATGATTAAATATGACATTAAATGTTGAATATGATGTATCTATATCTGAAAATACATTATCAGATTCTGTAAATTTTTTATTATTTTGTTCAGTAGTTGTCGATATTCTTGTAGGAGCTCTTGGGTTAGATATTGATCCAGAAACTTGTGTTGAATTTGTTGATATATTATCTACTGAATTACTTCTTGAAGCTAATTTTTTCCTTGTCATGATATTTTTATGTTCTACTTTCCTTCTTAGGGACAACATCATTTTCGATTTGATTATGTTTATCTTAAATTGACAGTTTTTTTTTTAATTTTACAACCTACGTTTAATAGTAAATCTCTTATATGTTAGAAATTGTTATATCTACTATCGAATTGAGGAGTTTGCATTCATGTTATATATGTCAAATAATTAATTGATCAATGATTTACTTAACCGTTTAATATAATATAAGAATTAAAATTTCGTGCCGGGTAAATTGCAACCATCGAAGTATTATCAAATAGTTTGAAACTGTTATATTCATTCATTCATGTAATTATACAATTTACAAACAATAATTTTGTTGGTTTATGTGTTTTTTTTGTAAATATAAAAACTATTATGTACTTTTTCTATAAGATATTTTTCTTTGAAATGAAGGAGTTTGAACCAACTGAAGATGCAACGAATGATGATGACATATTTGAAAAGTTACTGTAGGAAGTTTTATTAGAAGTATAACTGCTTAAACCACTTGAACTACTTTGTACATGATTATGAATAATTTTTTTTCTTTTGGTTTTAATAGAATTATTAATACTACTATTACTTTCCAAAGTTAATGTATTTTTAAAATTTTCTCGTAATTTTTGAAAATCATTCAGTACTTTATTTATTCCTGACGGATTATTGTTTTGTGTGTCTATTTTTTGTTCATCATCTTTTTGTTTTTCGTTTATTTCATTTTCTTCTTTTTCTTCTTTTTCTTCTTCTTCTTCTTCTTCATTAACATTTTCATTCAAGGTAAATAAATTATCATTATCTAAAATTTTTTTCTTAAGATCAGTGGTACTTTTTGTTGAAATTGATGACAAAGAACTTTGCGAAATTGATCTATTCATTTTATCATTATCATTAGCAATATCAATTTGTGATTTATTAGTAGACTCATTTTGTCTTTCATTTAATATTGTTGAATTTTTAATTATTGGCTCTTTACATATATAATCATTAATAGTATCATTATCATAACAAATACAAGTTTCTATGGATTTAAACCATGAATCATTAAATAAATCATCCATTGTATATCTTGTGTTTGGATTTGGATCAGCTAATCTCCATGCAACTCTTGAAATATTAGTATCTTTAAAAAATTTTGCATATTTATATTCTATACCTGGACCTGGATTATTAATATCTTTCTTGATTCTAAAATTTGGATTTTGATGATTAATAAAATTTTCAAATGATGATTCATAATCTCTAAAATTTAAATCTTTATTACATGATTCAAAAAATGGTATAACGTTATTAATTAAAGTAATTAAAATAATACCTAATGAATAACAATCTAATAAAAGAGGATTATAAGGTTTTTGTAAATCTTTTGAATAATTTTTTTTAGTATCAAAATACATGACTTCAGGTGATGCATAAGGTGGAGATCCAATCATACCTTCACATAATTTAATTGATGAATCATCATTATTTGTATACCAACTTGATATACCAAAATCTGTTAATTTACAAACACCGTTATTACAAATTAAAATATTTTCAGGTTTTAAATCTCTATGAGCAATTCCATTATCATGCATAAATTTAACACCATTTGCAATTTGTTTAAAGATACAATATTTTTCATTAAGATTAGTATTTTTCCAATTTCTTTTCGTTATCATAGAGAATAAATCAAATTGACCTAATTCCATAACGTAACCCCAACATCTATTAATAAAAGTTGTAGTTGGAACTTTATAAAGATCAAATACACCAATAATATGAATCTTAAAAGTTGAATTTGAATTTATATTTAAATATTTGGCAATGATAAATTCTTTAATACATCTTTTATAAAAATTTTCATCATTTTCATCATAAATTAAATTTAATTTTTTAAATGCATAAATATTATTTTTACCTGAATGAAATTTATTACTATTATTAATATTTATAATTTTTTTAACTTCTGAACTACAACCATCACCAATATTTTTATGATTATTACTTTCGAATTTAAAATTATCAAGTAAATGAACACTTTTTTGTTTCATTTCATGAGGTAAGATATCGTTTGGATTTGCTACAGGTAAATTTAAAATTTTTATCTTCTTAGAACCTTCATGTAAATAAAAAGATGCATTATTTTTATTTGTATTATTATTACTTTCAAAAGTTGAATTAGTAACACCATATGGATTGTAAATTAAAGGTTTATTAGAATTTGAACGAGATCTATTAGGCGTATTTAAAGCAGAATTTCTTCTTGATAAATTATGGTTACTATTATTAATACTGCTTGTTGAACCATCAGTATGATTTAAAATCTTATTCCTCTTAATGGAAGCATTTGTTACATTTTTTTTATTTTTATCAGCATCGCTTAACTTTATGGGTAAAGTGCTAGTCTTCTTTAACTTGTGAGTTATATGAGGTTTTTCTTTTAATGGTTTTTTACCACTATGATTTTCATCAAATGATTTTGAATTAAATAGTTTGCGTCCCAACAATTTAAACGTTGATATTGAAGACGTATTTGTCTTTGAATCCTTAACCATGGTATCTGCAAAATGAAGAAAGAAGTAGATTTGAAAGGTTTGATAAATGAAATTTCAAAAAGGAAAACGAAAATGAAGATGTCTTAATAACGATAACAATTTGAATTAGTCGATATTAATGTTTAACATAAAACTGGAAGGACAAAAAAAAAACGGAAAGTAAGAATTTTAAAAGCAAACGCACTTGATTTAGAAAGAAGCAAATATATTTCTATCAGATAATTAAGCCGGTTTCAACAGTTTAAAAACTCTATTTCTATCCCACAAATCTTGATAAAGCTTTATAATCATCCAATTTTTTTATCGTGCGTTTATCGTTCACGGAAGGAAAAACGTGTTGCCGTTGCCCGTGAGCAAAACTGTGATAAATGCAAGAGTTTTGCCAGTGAGAAACAGCATTGTCATGTTCATTTCGTGTTCATTACTCGTGGGTGGGTTGGGTTCTACATCAACGATAGACGGCTGCCTATTTCTGTCGAGTTTTCACCGTTGGCCATTTCACCGCTGCGTTCGTTCTTACCGTTGAATCTGGTATAAATTGATGTTAGCTTCTTGAATTCATGAATGGAGATACTTGGCTTCGTCTCCCGGCAAGAATCAACTAGATCTTGTAATTCAACTAGTACATCTTCATTGTCATTCGTAAGTCCATGTTCTTGATCTTCATTGCCTTGTCCGTATGAAACATCGTTCAGCAAAAGATTCTTTATATTTTCTCTGGTCTCTCTTTCGTTTTTAATCGTTTCTCCTTCGTTGACTATAGAAAATGTGATTTCATCTAATTCTTCCATTTTTTTATTACTTTGACACGTTTCTTTTTGTTTTCTGTCATTTAATTTATCATTTAATCTACGATGAACACTTTTCAAATATGCATTATAACAAACTCCCTGAATATCAGCACCCGAATAACCTTTTGTCAATTTAACAATCTTCTTCATAAAATTTTGAATTTGAATTTCTTGTTTCCCATTTGTGTTTAATCTGATATTATTATTCTCATCATTTAAAATACATTCTATAATATCTAATCTCTCAGTTTCATCTGGAATATTACAAAATACATTTTTATCTAATCTACCAGGTCTTAAAAGTGCAGGATCAATTAGATCAGGTCGACTTGTTGCTGCTAACACGTAAACACCTTCTAAACCTTCAGCACCATCCATTTGTGTTAACAATTGATTAACGACTCTATCGGTAACACCTGTTGAATCATGTCCTCTCTTTGTAGCAATTGAATCAAATTCATCAAAGAATAACACACATGGTTTTATAGATTCAGCTTTTTCAAATAATTCACGAACATTTTGTTCACTAGCACCAATATATTTATTTAAAATTTCTGGACCTTTAATTGAAATAAAATTTAATCCACTTTGTTGTGAAATTGTATTTGCTAATAATGTCTTACCACAACCTGGATATCCATAAATTAATATACCTGATCTTAATCTTAATGGACAATTTTTAAAGATTGGTGCATATTTATTTGGCCATTCTAATGTTTCTAATAAAATTTTTTTAGCATTATTAAGTCCTCCAATTTGATTCCATTTAAGTTTTGTGACATTTTTAGTATCATCTCCATGTTTAGTCAAATTGACATTTTGTAAAAACATTGGAGTGAATTCATTTTTAATATTTTGAAATGATTTAAATGTAATTGGAATTTTTCCATTTATTTGATAATCATAAAAGATTCTATTATTTAAATTTAATAAATCTAATGGTGAATATCCTTCAGTTTCCATACCAATATCATTAATTTCAAAATTAGATGAATTTAATTTAATTTCATGGTTTTTAATTAGATATTTAATTAATTTATTTCTTTCTTCTTTATTTGGTGGTTTTAATTTCCAGATTTTACTAATAAAATGTCTTTCAAATAAATTATCATTTAAATTTTCTTTTCTTGTACTACTAAATACAATCTTTATACAATTTGAACATTTTTCAATAATATTATTAATTTCATTAATTAATAAATTTGTTAATTTATTTGATAAATTATTTCCATTTTTATTATTATTACCATCATTTTCATCATTATTACCAACTTTATTAAATAAAAAATCTGCATTATCTAATATAATTATACTTGGTTGATGCCAATAACTTAAATTACAAATTTCATTTAGTATAAAATTTTTCATTTTTTCAAATTTAAAATTTTCATTTAAATTTTCACAATCAATTATCTTAACATAAAATGAATAATTTGATCTTAACTTTAAGCTTAATTTTTTCAATAAAGTTGTCTTACCATAACCAAATAATCCTTCTAATAAGATACCGGGACTTGGCATAACTGTTAATTTTAAAAATTTTAACATTTCATCAATAATATTATTTATTTTAATGAATTGAAAATTTGTTTCATCTCTTTTATTTTCAAATTTAATTTTTAACATAGATTCATTGACAAAATTCTGTGTAAATTTAATTTTATTATCTTTATTATTTATTTCCACATACGGTAAATGAGATCCATCTGGAAGTAATAATTCTAACATTAAATTTTCTTTAAATAAATACATTCCATTTGTTAAGAGTAACGAATCGTTGTTAAGTTTTAATAATTCATATGGATTAAAACTTTCATCATTTGATTTGGTAAAATGTTTAAAATTTAAAGTTAATCTTTCATCTCCATATATACGTTTGAAATTTAAAATAAATTCTAATTTAAATTTAAATCCATTATTACAAATTTCATCGTTATCAATTGTGAAAAATAATGAATTAATTAATCTTGAAGATAATAAAATATGATTAGAAGGTAATTTTTTATCAAAATTCCAAGGTTTAATAATAATAGCTAAACGTCTTGTAAATTTAAATTTTGAATTATTAATTAAAATTTTTTCTTTTTCTTTACTAATATGATTTTGAAGTACAGTAATAAATGCAAAATTTGAATGAATTTCATTTTCATTCATATAAATTTCAAATTGATCATTTTGAAAAATTTCATCAAATTGATTCCAACAAAGACCTCTTTTCAACGTGGCAATGATATTATCTTCAAATTGTTGTTTCTTTCTTTTCAAATTTTCTTTTGGTTCCACTATAATTAATGATCCATCACTTAATAACCCATGATTTATTGTCTCAGGAAGAATTTTATCTATTTGAAATTTACAAATAATGTTCCCAATATAACATATGATAATTCCGCCTAAATTAACTAATTTTGTTTGATTTAAAATTTCTTGTTGTAAAAAATTACTATTTAATTCAGCAATTTCCCAATCATCACTAGTTAATGGTTTTACGTATAATTCTTTAACGAATACATTGTTGTCATCATCTTTGGGAAATTTTTCAATGGTTAAATTAACTAATTGATCAATTTTAAAACCTAAAGTGTTTGCTAAGACGGAATTCAATTCAATACTTTCTGAATCTTGAGATTCTAAACCATCCCAAGAGAAGAAATGATTTGAATTTATTCTAAATTTATACCATTGAATATTAATATTACTTGAATAAATAAATTCAGCTAAAGAAGATGGAATTCTTATAAAATTTCCTGAAATTTCATTATTAAAATTTAATTTAAACAGATGATTTGAAAATAATGACATTATGCATTTAATTTAATTTAATTTATGAATTTTTGTATAAAAATCGTTTGCAAGAATTTCACTTAAATTTTGGCATATTTTCATTTTGTGCGAAACGGATATAATAAGAAAACTTTACCATTATAATATAGATTTTGAAGAGAAAACCATACAAATCGATTGCTTATGTTAAGATTGTAGAAAATGAGTATTAGATTTATATTATGTTTTAATAAACAAGGTGTAGTTAGATTGATTCGTTGGTACGAACCAAATGAAGGTGGATCTGAAGTAATAACCCAAATTTATAGATTGATATCAAGTAGAGATCATAAACATCAGAGTAACTTTGTTGAATTTTCTGACGTGACTAAGTTAGTTTATAAACGATATGCTGGATTATATTTTGTCATTGGTGTTGATTTAAATGATGAAGAACCTATTTATTTATCTCATATACATTTGTTTGTTGAAGTTTTAGATGCATTTTTTGGTAATGTTTGTGAATTAGATATTGTCTTTAATTTTTATAAAGCTTATATGGTTATGGATGAAATGTTTTTAGGTGGAGAAATTCAAGAGGTTTCGAAGGATGTACTGTTGGAAAGATTGAGTACTATGGATAGATTAGAATGAAATGTTTTGGTTTATCTTATTTTGGAAATGATTTGGTTTTTAACAAAAGTTTATGATTTTAAGAATTTTTTAAATAATATACCATAAAATAATTGTTTCACTCGTGAATTTTTGCCTTCGTGAAACAATAAAAGCTTTGAAAGTTAGTGAATGATTTATTGTTAAATTGTTACGTTATACTCACTTAACGTAAAATGAACATCGAAGTGAACATTGTACAAATACACTTAATTGTAAATAATTATATTAATTTAATTTGATTTTCTTTAATTTTTTTAAGAAAAATATAAAACATAAATTTTAATTTTTAGAAAAATTCAAAAACATGTTAATTTTCAAGAAATTTAAGTAAGTAAACATGTTTATACATTTCAATACATCAAAAACCTTGTTTAAAAATTTATCAAGATTTATGACATATTTATATCCAAAATATATTAAGTAAATATGTATTTTAATATTGAAATAGCAGTAGATGAAGACTTTAGTTTTCTTACACAAAATCTTTAATGTGCAAAACACTATTTGAACACTAATATTTTGGCTAAATTAAGAATCTTATTTTGATTGTTATTTCCTTAAATTATATATTTTTTGCTATTCTATTAAGTAACTGTATGTAATCCTCAACTTCTTTGGAATTCGTCTCCTTTTTATATCTTTTGGAATCACCATTGCTTGTCTCCAATCTTCTCGTTTAACTGTAAAGTTCACCTTTTGACTCCTCCTAATTGACAAAGTTAGGACATGTCAAGATTGTTTCCTTGGTAACCATTCGAAGACTTCGTCTCGAGAATGGTTACTCCAACAGGGTAACCTTTTTATAAGATATATATAAAGAACGAGAGAAGCGAGTTCTAAACGTAAATACTTTTGTATACTATAAAAGAACCAAGCTATTTAATAACTAACATCAGGACTATCATATTACACTTCAAGTTCGGCGTCTATTTATTAAGATATCATATTACATTAGAGAACTCGCTACATCACATTTGGTAGCGCTAGTTATTGCTTAGCTTACAATTTTTTAATTGTTTATTTACTTCATTTCGACGACACTTAATTTTGTATTACAACAAATTTTCCGTCTCGTCCATTTTTTTTCATTTTCCCAGAAAAAATTTTTCCAACACCCATACACACCCATACGCAGCGTTTCGCGACACCCTTACACCTGAACAATTCCAGTACGAACAAGGAATTTTACAAGACCAC